>JAFIRS010005251.1:0-61669 GCA_018342105.1 Gonioctena quinquepunctata
ATTAACCCTCATTTTCTACTGTTGTAAATGGTTTTGCAATCTCGATGTTCCTTCGATGCAACAAAATCTCTTTGAGATATATAGAAATTTCTTTATCGCATATCAAACTGAGTTCTGCAATGATAACTTCAGGACCTCTAGGCTTGCTCTCATCTTCAACCAACGGATTTCTAGATAGTATATCCGCAATTTTGTTTTCTTTCCAGATATGTGAATAATTTTGAAAGAGAATCCTTGAATAGATAAAATCCACTGTGTAAGTCTAGAGTTCAATAACCTACAATTCAATAAAAATGATAGAGCTTTGTGATCGGTTTAGATAATTATTTTCATGCGTATATTATATTTTTCCATTAATTCATAGACCACATGATTGCCATGGCTTCAATTTCCGTTGTTGTATAATTTATTTCTGCAGGCTTCAACATAAGGCTCGTAATCGCGATATTATGTTCATCCCCATTATTTTGGATTTGAAATAGTCTAGCTCCTATATCAATCAATGATGTATCACTCTGTATATAAAAAACTTTCGCTACATCTGGCTGATATACCATTGTTTGGTTGTGTAAAATCTGCTCAATATGTTTGAATGCATCATCTACTTCTTCGTTCCAATTCCACTTTGTTTCTTTTTTCAAAAGATTCGTCAAAGGTTGTAAAATGATGGAGTAATTTTCACAAAATTTTCTACAATAATTAGTGAGCCCTAGAAATGATCCAGTTGTTTTATAGTTTTGGGTTTCGAGAAGTTTGTAATGCTCTAAGTTCTACTTTCATCAATTTTAATGCCTTCAGGAGTCAAAATATGACCCAAAAACTTGATTTCATTCAAAACAAACTTACATTTCCTTATATTCAATGTCATATGAGCATCTTTCAATTTCTTGTGAACAAATTCTAAATGTTCCAAGTGTTCCTTAAAACTCGAAGATGTAATTCAAATGTCATCTACATAAGCACTGATGAATGCGAATCTTGGAGCGAAAACGAGATCAAGAGCTCTTGTCATTCCTGCTGTAGCAGTACTCAAACCAAATGGCATAACTTTATATTGGTATACTCTGTTGTTATATGTGAATCCTGTATATTTCCTTGATTTCTCTTCTAAAGGAATTTGCCAATATCTGCTTGTTAAATCTAAAGTTGACATAAACAAGGGTTTATCAAAGCGACACAATAAATCTACCGGAAGTGATGGACATTCATAATCTTTATTCAGCTGTCTAGCATCCAATCATATCCGAACGGTCCCATCTTTTTTCATAACTGGCACCATACCATTAATATATGTCGTATTAGATTTCTCAATTATTCCCTATTGTAACATTTTGTGCGAAATGCTGTATCATTCCTGATCTGAATTGAATGTTCATAAACATTTGTTAACCCTGGATTATTCGAGAAAATTTCAGGATATGTACGAATTAGTTCTCTCAATTCCTTTCTTTGTATTTCTGTAGCCTGGGTCCCACCACTTTCCAGCATCCCTTCGATGCCTACTTCTGTTATATGATTTGACTCTATTCTGTTCAAATTTTCTCCAGTTTTCGCTATTCTCGTTTTACCTATTCCACATTCGATGGTATTATCACAGAAATTCAATTTTGTATCTGTTTTGTGAAACCAGTCTATTGCTAGGATCGATGGATGGATAAGATCTTTTTCTACCAAACACACTGTATCAATTAATTCATTATTCAATTTCAGTGGTAAATATGTTACTCAATTTTTTTACTTTTTTGGCCAAATGCGCCCAACATTGAAACTCCCAGCCGGTAAGATCAGAAATTTCACACCTCGTTGTTCCAGATCATTAATAAATTCATTTGATGCACAAGTCACTTCACACCCACTGTCTAATAATGCACTTACTTGATATCCATTCACTTCAATATCAATAACAGGGGGTTTTATATTATTTTGCTGACAATTTGTCTGTTCAATATCTTTAAAAACGGTACCACAAAACGGGTTAGCTCCTTGGCCATATTGGGTCGCATTTGCGGAGCTACCATGCGGCCCCTCTAGGTTTCCCCTTCTTCACTATTTTCAGCATTGAATTCCATTATTTTTAGCCGTGGTCTCGAGTTTAGGACTTCTCATCTGTCGTTTATGTTTTTTAAATCTCTTTCTCGCCAATTTGGTATTTGATTTTTATTTTCGCCATTGTTATGTTTCGATGTGGTTGGTTCCTGTCGGAATTCATATTTATTTTGAAAATCTGAAGTTTGCTTTTTGTTACTCAGTCGTACATTCTTCTATTTTCTGCATCATCAAATCTTTGGAGTGATTTGTATACCATTGATATCGTTGGCTTTTCCATGGATAAAACATTTGTCATGAAATGAGAAGCAATATTATAAATAATACACCTCTCTCTTCCTATATTATGCTTGTACTTCACCCGATTCATAACATCAATGAAATATGCACCCGTATTTATAAAATCTATTATCCATCTCATATCAAACAATTCTTTGCGCGGTTTCACCCCAAAAAATGTCTAAAAATTGAAGTCTTTAAACATGCTATTATCGGATACAAACATTGAACACCATTTTTGTGCATTGCCCAGTAAACATTTTTTGCTAATCGAGTTCTGTACTCAACTGGAATATTCATATCCGTAGGAGCTCTCTCTAGATTATCAATAAATTTTTTCCCGAATTCTTCTGTTGCCCCAAAACTGGGAAGATATTTTTGGCATTTATAAATTTCTATCATAATGTTAAGAGTTGGTAATGGTGCAGCTTAATAACCCACTGGTTGATATCTAGGAATGTTTTCTGTGCGCAAATTTGAAGATTCTGGTCCAATGGCGGACGACGGAAAAGATATGAATTGTTGATTCGGATTATAAATCGTTGAAAGTAAGGATATTGAACATAAGGTATATTCGAATTGATATTATTCAACAACTGAAATATGTATGTTTCACTTAATCTTCAAATAGTAAGTTGAGGAGGTATTACTCACCATGGTTGAATGGAATTTTCAAAATCGAAGATTATTGTTGAATAAGAGAATCAAATTTGGATTATTGAACATTATTTCAATTCAAAAGTCAGAATGAAAAACATCATTCTTTTGATACTAACAACTGGCTCAATCAAACAAAATTCTAACTGCTATGAATGATGAAGGTTTTATTTCAATTATATATATATATATATATATATATATATATAATAACATATGTAACATATGTCTGTTTACATAACCACAGTAGGCCAAAGTTCATTAACCCATGTGACTGCTGGAGAGCACATAAGTTACAAAATTGTATTTTTGGTACTTATTATTAGAATTTCTATAACCACTACTCTTTCATTGATTACCGTAATTATCTACATTTCTGGCTTTTCGTTTTGATGTATTTCAATACCATAAGTTACAGGTTATGTAACCTTACCAATACTTGGAATCTCACTACATAAAATGATTTGATATTCAAAATTCAAATATACCTTTTATCCACCGAATTAACCACGAGTCTCAAGTGAGGCGATCAATAATCCAGAAAGAGCATTCACAGAAATGTAGGTAGTGGCGACCTGGTCTAGTAGATAGGGCATTTGCTTACTACGCAGCAGGTTCGGATTCAAATCCAGTTATTGTAACTTTTTTCTTTATGATCGATTTCAGTAACAAAAAATATTTTGATTTGTTTGATGTTCATAAAATCAGTTGTGAAATCATCTGCCTCTCAAAGATAAACTTGATACAGACTCCTTGAAAAATGTAATTGAAGTTGATTTAGAGAAAGTCAAATCTTGGTGTGATTCCAATTCTTTATGTTTTAATGTGAATAAGACTAACTTAATTTAATTTGAACTTGCTTCTGGAAAACTAAGCCTTCAGAATAATGTCATCGAAAATAAGACGTGCACCAAATTCTTACGATTATGGTTTGATAATACCCTGAAGTTTGATGAACACGTTCAATATCTCATACAAAAAACTTGCATCAGGCTGTTACGCTATTAAGGTCATCACCAATGAGTTGGGAATAGTAGCAGGAAAAACATCATATTTTTCATTAGTTGTGTCTCATCTGAGATATGGTATCGCTTTTTGGGGTTTCTGTAGCAAGCAGTTGATACAATCAGTATTTATCCTACAAAAAAGGGCGGTAAAATATATATCTAGAGCTAAGCGTTTGGACCACTGTAGACCACTGTTCATTAAAAATAAAATACTAACAACCTATTGCATCTTCATTTTAGAAACAGTATGTCTTATTCAAAAACGAAAAGACAATTTTCCCTCCGAAAGGATATATAACACCAGGCAAAATGCCAATATACCTCTGCCAAAACCAACTTCATCATTGACCAAAAATTCCATAATCTTTGAAAGTCGGAAGATCTTTAATCATCTGCCAGCTGAAATGAAAAGTATGACAGACTTAAAAGCATTTCGAAAATGTGTGAAAGAACTTTTACTTCCGAAAGCATACTACAGCTTGGAAGAATATTTTGAAGACAGATTTTGAGTACCTGAACCTGTGAGGTGAAATTGACTGATTTATAAATTATTTAATATATAGAATGTATTTACTTATTTATTTATTTTAACACATCTGTCAAGTCTTAAACTGTTCTGTACAATCCTGTATACATGTAAGCTTTATACTTTGTGTTGTCCCATTTTACTTTAATTATATATTTTAAATTTAAGACGTATTTATGCTTTGTCAATAAGATTATTTTCTTCGGCAATAAAGAGCAGTTTGAATTGAATTGGATCTTCCATCGTTCAACCTCTTGGAATTAATTCATGTTGTGAAATATTGTTAATTGAATAGAAATATTTTTCTGTGAATTGAAAAATCCACCATAAAAATAAGTAACTTTTTTTGAATATCTAACAAAAAAACTACTTGCTCGGCTAAAGCCACGATGTACATTGAACTGCATCTGATAGATATTTTAAAAGGACCCCAACTCAAAAGAAGAACACATAGATGGATGAGACAAAGAAACATGTTTTTCCAAAAATGTGCACTCATCAGACATCATTTGTAACATTGATGCAAGACTGGCATCACATTCACTAGGTCTTCAATACATTTTTGTCCACGAAAATCTATTACATGTTTCCACGATCATCAGGAAGACCTGAAGAATTGGGAAACATATTTTCTAGAAACAATCTCATTTTGCAAAGATGGAAAAATGTTAGAGAAACGTTTCTTTCATAGTGACACTTTGAAATCAGGGTTTTTTTGTGTTAATAAAATCAGATGTGGAATCATCTGCTACTAAAAGATAAACTTCAGTCACCATCTTCCATCGTTCAAGATAACCTCTTGGAAACGGGAAATATTCTTGATTGAATATTGGATAGAAAGATTTTTCTGGGTATTGAAAAATCTACGATAAAAATCAAGTCATTTTTTTTAATTGTTACATTTAAATTTTGTAGTAGTTGTACACTTTACTCATTTATTTCGTCATTCGCACACTGTATATTTTAACATTCCCGATCTGTTCCCGACACTGACAGTAGTGACGAAATATTTTTGAGCAACGTAAATAGTTTTGTTAGTTTGGCGATTGTTTGTAGATTTTTCCGAAGTTTTGCTCTGAGTAGCTCTAGAGTAATGCCAAGTTAGTGTATAGCATGTGTATATTTTGAAGAATACCTAATGCTGTTGTTTACAGTAGTAATTTAGGAAGATTAGTCTCGGAATAGGTTGATTGAGACCGAAATCTGGTGGAAGAAACATATTGGGATGATATTCGTAATGGAGAAAATTATTCGAGGCAGCCGACAAATAAAAGATTTCGGTTGTATATGAAAAATATAGACAGTTTTTTTTGGGTTATGGATGAAAAAAATAAAATAAAATGCGGTTTCCGCTATGCTTACTTATGGGTATTTGGACGTAAATTTTAATCTATCTGGCGCCCATTGAATATCTTGTTGATAAAGCTTCTAGTGAACGAACCACTCCCTTCTCCACTGTTTAGGGTAGCCAAATACCCACCTGTTTGATAGAGCCTGTGACCTTTGGTAATTTTGAAAGGTCATTTCTACTTTTCCGGCTAAAGCCACGCTGGACCCTAACTCAAAAGAAGAAATCTGGAAATAAACATTTGCATTTTCATTCAGATTGTTATTCGATTTTATATCCAGTATTAATTAAGAATTGCGGTTAGTAATAGGTAGGGCATGACCTTGAAAATAGTTGTACTGATGAGACTTATTTTTTGTTACGCCAAAGAAGTATAACCTCTAACGCGGCCTACATAGTACACGCATCAAGTTTTAGTCTTTATAAGGCACATACAATCAATTTTTATTGAAATCTTGAATTAACTTTTTATAATAACAATACCCCTCTGGTCGTTCAAAATTTAAAAAAAGGAGCAAACAGGTTTAATATTATTCCTTGTAACTGCATTTTCAATGTTTTTTTTTGAAGATCATAAATGAGTATAGTTAATATTTTATTTTAGTTGAGACTAAATACTGCTCCAGTATTCATTCACTTTCCCCCCAAGGGAAAACCAAAGAAGGCAGATACAATGGATATACAAAGAATTGGATTTGCAGCAGAAACATTAGCTAAGTGGATCGCAGAAAGAACTGATATTCAGGTAAGACAATTTACACAATATCTGAAAAGGTATCAGTACATAGTACTTCTAAGAAACTTGAAGTTGTTCAGCTTCATTCTCGGTTTCGAAATACTTCAGGTTAATTGGAGGGCCCTAGGAATATTAGAAATAGAAGTTGATTTGGGTCGAAAGTTTAACATTCTCAAATTAGTATGAATCTTACAGGGTTTTATTCCTAGAAAGTTGCTGGTTAGGTCTTTTATTTTCCATTTTATCAATGAATTATTTCCTATCTCCTCAGGTTATTGCTCATATTTCCGTATACTCATATATTTCCTATATGTAAAAACTCTCTATCAATTTCATTACAATTATAACACATTTTTCAATCTTTTTCTTTGATCTGGTGTGAAGACTGCTGCTTTTTTGCAGTGAGTATTTTTCCCTATATCTGCGAATGAAGGACTTAACAAAAGAATTCCTTTTTTTTTTTTTTTATGTTCTGGTTCCCACGAAAAGGGATATCCTGTAATGTTCAGAGAACATCGTGGGAACCAAGGGAAAGAAGGTAGGAGTTGGTGTTCTTCTTAAATTTCTGGAGGTTGTATGCCTCGGGGAACACCTCCCTAGGCAATGAGTTCCAAAGCCTCGCTGTTCGTTGGATGAACGAGTCTTTGGAAAGTGATGTTCTGCAGGTCTCCAAAGTGACCACGAAGGGGTGTGATGACTGAACTTGACGGGTTAATCTTGAAGAGACTGCCAAAGCAGGAACGATTGTTGATATTTCAGAAGAGCATCGCCCATGAAAATATCTATAAAATAGAGACAAATCGCCAACTTTTCTATGGTGTTCCAGACAAGTGAGCGAGTTTGTAGCAGGCATCACCGACGAGACGAATTGCCCTTTTGGACAGAATCCAATAGCCTCAGGATATGTTTAGGTGCCGCTCCAAATATGGGAACAGTATTCCAGGACAGGTCGGATCTGTGCCTTATAGATCATAAGCAGCTGAGTGGGGGTGAAATAGCTCTTGGCACGAAACAAAACCAAGTTTTGGGATGCACTTTTGGCAATGGACCTCACGTGATTTTCCCAGGAAAGGTTATTGCTGATAGTAATACCAAGCATCGATATGGATGACTTCAGTGGTATGGTTACTCCTGACAAAGTTATGTTAGGCACAGTGAGATCGGCTTTTCTAGAGAAAAGACATGCTTGTGTTTTGTTTGCATTGAATTCTACCAAGTTATTAGATCCCCACTCGAGAATTGTTGCTAAGTCCATATTTATATTATTAACATTTCTTCCTCGTTCATTTCTGGTTTCACGGGCTGATATAGGGGCCCTGGAAGAGAAAGCGCTATGGAGGGTACCATCATCGGCAAAGCTGTGTACTGGACATGAAGTTGCTTTCAACAGGTCGTTGATGTGAAGTAGAAATAGTGTTGGTGCGAGAATAGATCCTTGGAACACCAGCATTTATGAGTAGAGTGTCAGATGAAACTCCATCGACCACTACATGGAGAGACCTGTTTGAGAGAAAACTAGCAAGCAGAGAACACAGCTGAGGGGCAAGCCATAAGACGGAAACTTGGCAGGAGTCCCTGGTGCCAAACTCGATCGAAGCTTTGGAGATATCTAATGCCACAGCTAAAGTTTCTCCATACTTTTCAATAGATAGCTGCCATATATGTGAGACGTAGTGAGCAGGTCACCAGTTGATCTCTGATGGCGGAAGCCATATTGCCTATCGCTGACAATTCCTGAGTCTTCCAGATATTTCATGAGCTCGATGTTGATGGCTTTTCCATGACCTTTGAAATAATAGATAGCAGTGCGATAGGTCTGTAGTTGCTAGGTAGGGCCTTTTGCCTTTTTAGGGACTGGCTGTACTCTTGCAATTTTCCAATTGGACGGAAATACCCCAAATTGTAAGAGTGGTTGAACAACTTGCAAAGAACAGGTGTTAGTTCGGGGCACATTTCTTGAGAACAATCGGCGGGATTCCGTCAGATCCACAGGCTTTGTTGGTGTTGAGACCCAGCAAAATCTTTCTGATAGTAGCTTGGCGAAAGGTGATCTCGGGCATGTGACTGTCAATAGGTGTAATGTTCGGGGTTGTTTTCCGATGAATCCAGAGTGAAATTTCCAGCAAATAGGTGCGCAAAGATATTGGCTTTTCCTGGGCAGTCGTGCTAGTGTTCCATATTCTTTGGTTAGAGGAGGAAATGAGCTGGAAGTGAAGTTTCTTCCCACAGTTTTGGCGAAAGACCAAAATGAACGGGATCCGTTAGGACATTCAGCAAGTTTTGATCTTATTTTGGCATTGTGGGCATCTTTTGAGCATTCTATTGTCTCTTTGCATATGCCTCTAGCCTCGACATATGCTGCTCTGGTCTCAGGGCCCGGATTTTTTAGCCATCGATGGTATGCTGCCTGTTTGGAAGCCACAGCTCTAGAGCAGTTTCTGTTAAACCAGGTCTTATCGGATGATGTTCTTCTTCGGTATTCGGTATGTAAGTTTGCATCCCCAACATGATGATTTCAGAAATTGTCTCAGCACATCGTGTTGGATCTACTGAAGAGAAACAAACTCTCTTCCATGGAAACGCTTAGAAAAACATACGAAGACCTTCCCAGTCGGCCGAATTGTAATGCCACATGAGACGGGTGGTATTGTGCAGCCTCGATGGTAAATGGAAAGAGCATGTTGTGGATATGAGGGTGTGATCAGAGTTTCCAAGTGGGGCACAAACTTCTATTCTATACGGTCAGGATTGGTGGTGAGGAAAAGATCTAGTGTATTGGCAGACTGGTTGTTGACATCAGGGATGCGGGTTGGTAGCTCGACCAGTTGTTCTAGACCATGAGTGATGGCGAAGGCCTCGGCTTGACGACCCGCATCATCTGTTTTGTTAGAGAATTTGAGCCAGGCAGCGTTATGTACATTAAAGTCTCCCATGATTATGGTTTCAGCTGTTGGATGGTTCTCCTGAATGTAGTCCAGTTTGAGTGATAAAACTCAAAGAGGTCGTTATATGAAGGTTCATTAGGTGATAGGTAAAGGCAGCAGAGGAACTTAGTCAGTTTGGTATCAGATAGCTTGAACCACATCACATCAAAGTCTTTCGGTTCCAAACTCTCTTCACGCTGGCATGAAAGGTTAGCCTTAGCGTAAAGGCAGACTCCACCTTTGAACCTGAATCGAGAATGGAGTTCGTAACCAGGACAAAGCATATGGACCTTGTTGGTGGACGAGTTTACTTGTGTTTCTGTTAGAGCCAGAATATCCGGTTTTTTCGTCTGTAGGTGATGGTGGACGTCATTGATGTTCTTGTTGAGTCCGCGGATGTTGCAAAATTAATCTTTAATGTTGAGTACCCACGAGTACCTCTCGCCCGGAAATCCGAATGGAGAGGTATTTTGCTTCCGAGTGTTTTACTCTAGGAGACTTCATCATTATTACTATTAGGATGCACCTGAAAATAAAGGAGGAATTGGGGATAAGGAAAGAGGGAGACCGGAAAGTATCGACCGAACACTGAAACATGGAATGATCCATTTCACAGCACACAAAGTCGATATGGTGGTATTTCACCGGGCGATGAGACCATCTTCCACCTACGGTTATCCTTTTAGTCGCCTCTTACGACAGGCAGGATTTACCATGGGGCTATTCTAAAGCCGACCCCATACAGCTATAAATATGAATCTTCTCTCAGTTTTATCTGAATGACTGATTTCATGGTATTGCCAAAATGAAATTTTGACACTTTATTGTTTTTCCTTTTGTTTTTTCTTCATTATTTCTTGTTTCTATAGCCTCTAGAATAACAAAACACCTTTATCTTATGAATAATTTGTTTTCCTATATGTCGAGTCTCTATGTTGAAAAAAACTTTTGTTTTGATTGGACAAATGTGACTGATTCACAAACATGTACATTTTGATCAAATGTGCTTGTAGTTGAAAAATAGTAATAAAATATTATGTATGCATAGTTTTTCCTGGAAGATATGTAATATTCGAATAAACGCCGCTTGAAAACCCTCCAATTTATTTATCAACGGACAAGCCAATGGACCTTTTTATACACCATGAGAAAACACTGTAATTAGAAAGTATATGTGCTAATATCACTTGGGATTTTTTTCTGATGGGTAGTTTTTCCATAATCCGGGAAAAAGTGGGTTCGTGACGTCACGTTCACTAAAAGTTGATTTGGCATCGTTGTATGAGTTGCGAATCATGGAATTGTGACGTAATGACATTTGTTATTTGATACTTTGATAGGTTCGTTCTTTTGCTCCACAGAATAGAATATTATCAATTGTTTGTCTCTCTTCAGCTCCTTTTCTTGCATATATCTGATATCTGATACGAGACACGAGATATGCAGAGAACTGCTGCAAATGAACAAGCTCTCCATGAATGTTTGGTATTGAAAAATTTCGGAAATTATTTTCTAATTTTAATAACTATGAAAATGTCTAAAAAGTGCAATGTGCCCGGTTGTCTGAACACCAGTGAAAGTGAATCAAACTTTTGTAAAAAGCGGAAATATATGCTTTTGTGCAGAACATTTCCAGGTGAGTACATCAAGGAACGATCTTCAATTTCACTCAATGCAAGTTTGCAAAATCATCGATCAGTACTGTATTTTATATCCAGTCCTATAAACATATTGTTCTTTGGTTCCAGCTGAAAGAAGATACTATGAATTGGGAATATGCTAGAACAACGGGATCCAAATTTATGTTCAAGAAAGATGTCTGTCCACATATCAACCTGAAACGTCATTGGTCTGACAATGTTTCATCATAAGTACATGACCTACCAACGATGAAGAAACCCAATCCAAATGAAAACATCACTCCTTCAGCTAGTAAAACTGTGTTGAGTGACATTACATCCATGGGAAATATTTACTCAAGAGTTTCGAATAGTTCTTCTCCTAGCAGTAGCCAAGCTAGTACATTATCCGATCCACCAAAATAACACCACCAAAAAAAATTCTGAGTATATTCCTAGTCAGTCTTCATCCAATCCTGATTGTGAAAATATCGAAGGACAGCAGCTCCAGCGCTTATCTATTGAACTTATAGAAAAGAAGAGTAATTTTATTTGGGGCTCCCTGAAAATGTTCACCACATTGTGAAATACATTACCAAAATTGAAGAAATTTAAAAAAGATACGGGTTGGGGATGTATACTCTCGATTGGCTGATGACTTTGATTGGAGTTAATCAAGTGTTCACAAGATTTTCACAAAAGCTGTGCCTATGATGGCAAATCGTTTACAAGAGCTTATATATTGGCCTGACATATCTGAAATTGGAAGAAATTTGCCGATCCCTTTCAGAGCTCTCTATGAGAAAGTTAATTCAATTATTAATTGTCTGGAAATTGAAAAACCCTCTGATCCTGTTCGTCTGTCCATGACTTGGTCAGAATAGAAAAAATGCAATACTGTAAAAATTTTAATATCTGCTACTCCAAATGACACAATACAATTAAATTTTATTTCAGGAGGCATACGGTGGACGAATTCTTCAACAACTTTGTCGATAAGATTCATTTCTTCCTATTTTGATTGATTGAAATTCAAAAATACTCTTAAATAACTAGAATGTGCAGTATTATGTCAAAGTTTTCTAAGTGTTTGTTGTCACATCTCTTCATGAATGCCAATATCTTCAGATTTTTTTCTATAGCTTTGTAACCATAGGGAAAATTTTACCATAGAAATGTAAGCCTGTATTTGTAAAAAAATAGATAAGTTAACGCTTCTACCTTTGAATTAGTATCCCTCATCAAAGAATTGGTGTGAAATAAGTAAAATTTTCAAAATTTCGAAATTTGTATGAACATATTTCAAGTCTATTCATTCTAAATTATTAATTATATTTTCAGTAGTTCAAACTTAATAAATATTTGACTCATCACATGAAGGAAACACTAACAGGACGAATATGAATTTATTTATATTATAATAAAACAGACAAAGCCTACATATATATTCACAGTATAATGCATTTATGATTGATTATATCTAAACAATCACAGAAAAAATAATTCGGAATACCCCAATGGATGAAGGTAAGTTCAACAGAAGCTTAAATCCCACTTCATTTTGAATAATTCATCCATTGCTTGATCCATTCTGTTAAACTGTACAGATGCTAGATGAACATGAAACAAAAGATTATGAAGTAGTCCATGTCAGGTGGAGTTCTAATTAATTAGTAGAAAATAGTTCTCCACAGTAGAAGCATTTATTTCTAGGAAAGAATGAATGTTTCGGCAAAGTAGTTTTGATCTCAGGCTTCTAAAATTACTAGAAAAGATAAAGAGGTGAACATCGTAAAATTGGTAGAAGATTAGCACAAAATAAACATAACATCACCGACTTACACAAACATTGAATTTAAAATGTCAACTCATTAATTCAGTCGATAACCTATGTTATATTAATCAATTGACATTTTTACTTCAATGTTTGTGTAAATCAGTGATGTTATGTTTATTTTTGTGGTAATTCTTCTATCAACTTTTACAATGGTCACTCTTGTATCTTTTTTATGTATATTTTAGAGAGCCTGAAGATGGCAAAATACTTTGCCGAAATGAATTGCTAATTTCTTCCCTTGAAATAAATGCTTTTTACTGTGGAGCAGACTTCATTTTTTCTACTAATGAAAAAAAAAGCTTGATATTTTTTTCAAAGGATAAACAATAACTTTTTTAATGAAAAATCAAAGTGGTTTCAAATATAAATTAGAAAAAAAAAATTTTTTTTTTTTTATGAAATAACCAGAGGTTGTGAAATATCCCATGTTCAATTTTGATATAAAGTATCATTTAATCAATATATTAGGAGTAATTTTTACAAACTTGAAATAACTAAATAAAATAATCCTCACCTTCATTGGCAAATGCTCCACTGGGCCAATCAAAGGAGCTTGCGATCTCAGGGATTACACAGTTCTTTGATATATACTGTATTCTGTGCATGTGCTGAAACATGAAAACAAAATCAAATATTAATATATATATTTATATATAATGCCTGTGGCTTCCTGTTTCCCATTATCTCGTTTGGGTGCCATAATTGATTTTACAGCAAAAGTAATTTTCAAGTTAGGTTACACCCGAATTCTTCATTTGTAATAGAGAGCCAAAACACCAATGTTCATGACCGTAACTCAAAAACTATCCGAAACCCCATAAAAAAATTTACCCCTTATTTGACCCCTTTAGGGGGCGAATTTCAAAAAGAAAAGCTCAAATACCAGTTTTCAATATACACATACCTTCAGAGGCCGAACAGTCTAAACACGGACATTCTAGGACATTGCTTCTTCGTCTTCCTGCACCAAACAATTATTTAAAAAAATTGTGGATTTTATGTTCCGGTGTGAGCTTTGCTTTCACATTGCAGACGTTTTCTTGGCGTTTCAACTGTATGTAGCCAACAGCATTATCACCACTGGAGTCACTGGTAGATCTGTAAAAAGATAACATGTGTTGATTTACTTTTTTGATGCGAATAAGTCAGTTGAAAATGATCTCGATATTTATTTTTGCTATATACCTAACACAAATTGCTTACCGTTTTCACATTTTTCATTTCAGCACTCAAAAAAGTCATGTAATCCACCCTTGGCAAATTTTCCGAACCTGCTTTTACGAAGCCTTGTTTCATTATAAACACACCAAATCGTTTATGATATTGAGAAATTTATAAGTTGATAAAAATAAACATTGATGGTTAACCTCAAATCTCAATATTATTTTCATGGGAACTGGGAACTGTCTGTAACATTTGCGGTGTTGCCAATGATCGGTCTTCATCAAAAGGAAGGCCCGTTCAGAAACTTTGAATGTTTTAAATAAAGAAACCCGTTGTTGAAATGAGTTTTTTTTTTATGAGTCTATCAATAAACAGAGTTCAATTATATATTAATGGTGTATATCAAGCAGTGAGCTATATTTTTGACAAGAACAGTAATGCGTGTTTCGGAACGTGGATTATGGAGGGGGTAGTTTTCGATGAACGTGACGTCACGGGTACTCTTTCAACCGCAATATCTTTTCGAAATAAAAAATATATGATGGCATTCTAAGTCAATTGGACGTTTCAAATGAAATACAATCGACCTATATAAGTTTTGGAATTTTTTTTCCTAAATGGAAAGGTCCATTACATATGACTAAGATTATGAAAAAAAAAACAATGATAAAACTATTACAGTTGTTTTACTTTTTTACTGTTTTTCTAAAGGATGGTAAAGATGAACCAAACAGTTCAATTTTGTTGATATGAGTGTTTGCTGATTTCAATATTCTGTTAAGGCATTAGTTTCTTCAACATTTACAGAGAGGTAAGCTCAACAATTTCAGGATAATGAATACTTCCATCAGTAACTTTATGGGGGAATATTAAACTGATTTCCAGTCTTCTAAGTGCTAAAGTATTTAAATTCAGAACTTTTAATATTTGTGAATATAAATATATTCATCTCTATTCATTCCCAAATTATAGCCACAGTATCTTAGGAATGTATTTTGAGTACTCTCCAAGAGTTCTATATCAACATGATGACCAAATGATAGAGTTGTATTCGAGAATAGACCTCGTCTGTGCACAATAAATAATCTCAACAGCAGTGACAGACAGTTCTCTTGCTGAACGAAGAGAAAAGACAAACATGTTGCGTGCACGAGATGAGGTTTCTATTATGTGATTCTTGAAAGTCATTTATGTGTTGAGTATAACCCTTAAATCTTTGATAAATTTGTTTCGTTGATATGGAAAATATAATTAATAGCGTCGTTATTTCGTGAAAAAGTTAGTTTTAGTAAATTAATACCAAGCTCTCAGCATCCGATATGGATTGAACTGTTCTGAACATCTTTAAATCATAGACAAATAATAGGAAGGAACTATTAGTGATAACATCAGGAAGATCATTAACAAATATATTAAATAATAGCGGTCCCAAGTTAGATCTCTGGGGTACACCTGAAGGAACCTCAATTGGATCTGATACCGAACCACGACATTTCACATATTGGACTCTACCACTGAGATATGATTTGATCCATACTAGAATGTTCTCTTTAATTCCCAGAGATTCAAGCTCTGCAAGTAATAAGCTGTGGTTGACTCTATAAAGTCTCACGATAGTTTTTTAGAAATCAAACAATGAAACAGTTTTGGTAACTCTGATTACAAATACCTCTGTAGTTATTAACGTTATCCCGTGAGCCTCTTTTATGGATGGGTTTATAAAACTGTGTTTCCAGAAGCTAAGGAATGTTCCTTTCTTGAGAGATAGGTTGAACAGAGTATCCTCACGGGGCTCATATCTTTTGAGGACAGGGTTGTCAATCCCGGGGTCCCCGAGCTGATAAATCTTTAGAGAAGGAAACTGGAGATCCTTATAAGAAAGTTTACCATCCTGGAGGCGATATCTGTCAATGAAGCCATCTCAGGACAACTCTAAAAACTAATTTCAGAGAACGCTAATAAGCACAAAAAGATCAGAGCAGTGATCATAAAACTTAGAAGAAATACAAACACATTCCAAAGATAGCTAGTTCAAAAATGGCTGGATGACAGAAGGTTTGAACCTGTCGAAGAGATTCTAATCGACGTGGACACCCGACAAAAACGCACCATCAAACAGCAGAAATTCCCACACAGACTGAATGAACCATGACATGGAGGATTGACTCTCTCGAATGGGATGAAACAGTTATCACGAACACTCAGGTTACAGTTGGTAATCCCCTGGACACATTAGACTCAGTTGTAAAGGTGGTTCTTGATGAGCCTAAGGACCCAGAGATGCTGCTGAGTATCCAGAAGTTATATAGGGACAAATGCCCGGAGCTCGGCTCGGGAAACTAACCGAAGACATAAATGTAGTCGAGCAGACAACTAAGATTCGTGGGCAGGAACAGTCTGCAATTGGAAAGATTATTAAGATAAAACTCGACGGGACTAAGGAGGGAATTTGGCATACTCTAAAACTACTGAGGGAAGTGACAATGATGGACCAACAGATCTGCATTCACCACATAGATGGAATGTCCGTGAAGGAGTTGAGGCGGATGACTGAGGCAATTTTCCACAGTTGAAAAACGGCACTAGGTAAGCAGATGCCCAAAATGCTGGAGCTTTGATCATACCAGGGAATCCTGTAATGGACCTGACAGATTCACAAGCTGCTTCAAGTGTGGCCAGCCGAACACAAGGCTAGTGAATGTAATGCTGAAGAATACTGCCCAGTTTGCAACGAAAAGTGGCATCACACTGGGACTATGAAGTGTCCAGCTTTCAAGATAACATTAAAGAAAGCGCGACTGCAATCTAGACCAAGGTACTTTAGCAGAGGTAATAGGGATGAAGTGGATTTGAGAAAACAGGAACACATAGGCATGGAAACGAATAGAGATTTAGTCCCGGTACTTCAGGCATCGCAAGATGTAAGTGCAGAAACCCTTTCTGCATCTCACTGATTCTTCTCCTAAAAATGCCCAATAAAACAATAAAAATGCTCCAGATCATCATGGATGGACGCAGAGATGCATATCAACAAATATTGAAAACAACAGAAGAAAATAATATAGATGTTATTGTAGTTCAGGACCCGAACAAGACCTTTCCAAAAAAATTAGCACTGGTTAAAGTATAAGAAATGTGATACGGCAGCTCTCATACGGAACCAAAATTGCGGGGTTGAAACCCATGAACTCTGTGTAGGTTTTATATGAAACCAGCCTACTCGATACGAATAATTCGACTCAGTTGCTGTGCTGTGAGCAATGTGTATGATGGTTGTTTATTGGTAACCTAGGTAATACTTTTAATCACTTCTGAATAAAAGATTTTTAATCACTAGTGATTAAAAGTACAACTTCTCTCACTAATTGGAGTTGAAATATGTCATATTTTAGTCACGAAAATGGAAAAAATACATTTTATAGAACATATAAGCATTTTTATGACATTTCAGCTTTGCTCACTGTGTATCACTTAAAAAAATTTTTTTACTGCCAACATTTTTTTTATGATCAAAACATAATTGTCGTACACATTTTGAATTTCCTGAAGCAAAAAAAAAACCACTGGGAACGAGAAATTAATTAGAAATTCCCTTTTTTGAAACATACCCTGTATCTCGGTTAAATATTGTTTTTTCCAGACTGAATAAAATTCTTAACAGTTGTTAAATTACCAAAAAATAAAAGTTGTGTAAATTTTGAATTTCCTGAAGCAATAAAAATATAATAATTGTCGAATTACCAAACCATAGTTGTAGTGCGGGGCAGAAAATGTATCCAATAATTGTCGATATTGGATCATTTTTGGCCGACATAGTGAATATTCCCCATCAGTTGATACGTTTCTTCTGTTCTTGGGTTTAAAAATCAATTCGTTATCTCATCAATGGTTATTTTGTCCTCCTGTCCGAATATTTCAAACAAAAAGAAGTGGAACGTATCATACATATATAACTATATATATAAACACACACACACATATCGTTCGAAAGATTTACGGCAAGTATATTTTAATCAATCAAAATTGCCTGAACAGTTGTGGGACGAAAAATACATTCTTCAATTAACTACTGCAAAAAACGGAATTTTCAAATCATGTATGTTTTTGTATCTATACAAGTAAATAGGGCAAATAAAATTTGCAATATTAAATCAGAAACCTCGTATATAAGTATGGGAGCCCCACAAGGCTCAATACTGGGTCCCATTCTGTTTATCCCTATGTTAATAGTATATATTCTGTAATTACGGGAGGTCATTATACTGCATATGCAGATTATTTTTCATTGGTAGTCTCAGCCAGAACCTTGGAAAATAAATGTGCCATCACAATAAAACAGGTATCAAATTTTTTCAACAAACACGACCTATTCTTCAACACTGACAAGATGGAGGTTATTCGTATACACAATGTTCAAAACAAAACAGGAAATTTGTTTCACTGTCAATAACATGGCGATAACAAATACTAATGACGTGTCAGATTCCTAGGTATTTTTATTGATGAGTTTCTCAACTGGAAAGCTCACTGTCAGCAGTTAACATCAAAACTCAACTCTCTGAAGTTTCTTATCATTAATCTACGATCAGTTTGAATTAAAAGTCAGTTGATCAAAATCTACTTTGCTCAAGTGGAATCCAGATTGAGATATGGTATCTGTTTCTTGGGTGGTTCAACCCAAACTCAAAATGTATTTTTTGCACTAAAACGAATATTACGATGCTTTTGAAATATTTCATCTAGAGAAATTAATTTAAAAAAAAATTTTAATTAACATCTATTTATATATTTGAACTATGTGTGTATGTATTCAAAAACATATCCTTTACAATGAATGAGATTTTCACTATGATACGAGAATCAAACCATTTCTTTGTTAGCAAAAGTGAGAGTAACTTCATATGCACCAGAGTACATTGGTCCAAGAATATTCAACAAACTACCGGAATACCTAAAGGATATAGAACAGCTGTCTGTGTTCAAAGAAGCAATGAAAGACCATTTATTGGAAAAATGTTGCTATACACTGACATAATATTTTAACTGATTTTAAACTGTATTGATATTATTATACCATGATAGAACATTTTAACAGATTTTAATTATCTTGAATCTTTGATCACTATTTTTCGTTACTTCTAATTCTATTCTTTTTATTCTAATGTATTGACAATTCCCCATAATGTAAATTTGTCTAAGTGGAAATAAAGTATTATTATTATTATTCGACAATTGTTGAGAAAGTGTTCGGCTCTAAGAAAAAATTATTCAACTTACATGAATGCGATGTTGCCAAGAACTCGAAATTTAACGGACATCAGGAAATATCATAAAAAATCTATATTTTCTCTAAAAAATATTTTATTTTTGCTATATTGAATTGAATTATACACATTTTTGAAATTCGACTCATATTCGTCAATTTACTGTAGTGATATCAAGTTAGCACAGCCACAGCTAAGAAAAAAAATGTGCGCTATTCTTTGGCTTCAGAAAATTGAAAAACTACACGACAATTATGTTCTGGTCCTTCGACAATTGTTAAGTGAGTTTTAGGCTGGAAATATCTTAGAAATGTTTAAATGTTCTATAAAATATATTTTTGTCATGTTGAATGTATTTCGACAAATATTTGACAAATTTTTATAAAAACATATTTGATATTCGACTCACGTTCCTCAATTATTTGTAGTGGTATGCTAACCTGATATCATTTGTTTGAAGCTTGTAGACAATGTGGTTACTTGATTATTCTCGTTTCGGACGTTCATCGTCTTAATTGATTTAAAAGGTTTTCACGACGTTTCGAATGCTTGTATCTGCAATCGTCTTCAGGTGAATACTGTATTCACCTGAGCTAGTGTTCACTGTAGTGTAGCAATACGACAATTTTTAAATAAAACATTTAATGGGAAATGGACAGGACGTTACTCAGAGTATCCAATGCCAGCGCGCTCACCAGATTTAACCATGGATTGCTTCTTTTAGGGTTTATTGAAGAACGAAGTTTACAAACATCGTCCTTTTAGGGATAGAGAACATTTAAAAACTGTGATTACTAATTATGTGAGGGCCATACAACCGGAGCACATTACGAATGAAGTCAACGATTTTGTAAGATGAACCGAACTGTGCATGTTGCGGGATGGACATCACTCTGAGATGTAAAATACGTCTTTTGGAAACATGCTTTTGTTTTCAAAGCGAATATAAGAATTATTTTGGACAAGAAAATTTCCAGAAAATCAATGAGTTTGTGCCGAAATACTTATTTTATTTTGATGTTTTGTGATTTGCTATTATTGAATATTAAGTTCTTGTTACAATACTGTATAATTTTGAACAATTTTCGGTGTTAACAAAAAAGTAAAATAACTCTGCACCAAAAACTATGAAAATTATTTTACTCTTCAAAAAAATTGACCATGGTTAACACAATAGTTTTGTAATGGTTTTACCCCGACTGTCCTAATCCCATAAGCGGCTCAGTAATGTACCTATTGAAAACATACTTATATCTCAATCCTACATTATGAATAATTGTACATTTAATATATTCATAATGATATTGCTACCTGTCTACCAGGATTATGGGTTTTTTCTCATCTCTAGAAATAACTTTGATCTCCCTCCTTCACTATATTTTAGCCTTTAAAAGAAGGATTTTGTAACTATTTATATATAATTGAATATCTAAAATCAGTAGACATAATACCTTCGTAGCACTTGCTCATAATATATATATATAATTGAATATCTAACATCAGTACATATACTTCATGGCACTTGCACATAATTCATAACAGTTCGATATAATAGTTCCAAATGAGCACTTGTACATTGTAATAACTAGTGTGTGTTCTTTTAATGAAACAACAAAATCAATTCGACGAGAAATAATTTCACTCTCGTTTCTTGGTGCTGATCATCGTAATCATTAAGCGCTGCGATAAAACAATCCCAGTAGAGGTATCGGAGTGTGGTACCTTACCGGTGGAATATATGGATATTCATGCTGTGACTACTCCTATCCCTGTGGATGAAACAGAAGAGATGGAAAATTTCATGGGTATCGACAATTCAAATGAACAATTTTCGGACAGTGATACCGTTGACGTGATTCTTTGCGGTGTGAAACGCCTCAGTGAAAAATAATTGTTCTAAACACCTATGATGAACTAAATTTAAGTTTCAGAAATGAACTGTGTGATATTTCAACGAACATACATTTTCAGGATGATAATCAGTTGAGAAACAAAACCTAGAATAGGAAAAGGAAGATAAGAATGAAAAAAATCGAACTCCAAGGATGCAGAATAGTTGATATTCAGCATTTTATAGACTCCCTCATTGTAATAGGTAATCATGCTCCACATTTCGGGTGCTCTGTCAAAAACCTTGAGATAGTGAAAGAAACGAGAAGAGGTCTAGCTTCTAAAATTACATTCAAATGTAATATGTGTATGTCCTTGGAGACTGTGACAACTGTTTCTGATTACGAAGACGTTAACAAAAGGGCTGTGCTTGGAATAACAAACGTGGGGTCTGGGTATACACATCTCAATGAATTTCATTCTACAATGAATATACTGAGCTGCTGCAATTGTAGGTTTCAAAACGAAAAAAGTTTTATTTTCAGCCGTGCAAAATAAATTTTGTTTGACATGCAAAAAACATCCATGGAATACCCCACAACACAGATGCTACAAAAATTGGCAAGGTTCGTCAAGTTCTATGGAAGCAAATATCATAGCTGAGGAATTTCCAAAAAGTATGCCAATGAATGGAATAATTTACAATAGAATGGTTGCCGACGGAGATAGCAGTTGTTATGATTCAATACTGCAAAAAAATCCGTACAAATCCCATAATATTACTATTATGAAATCACTTACTGAGTGAGAAATTACTTGAGGAAAATAAGAGAATTAGTTCAAACAAAAAATGCTGGGCCTATAATCCTTAGGAAAGAAATCAGGCCTTCCGAAATACCTTATCAACTTCATTATTACAAGGATTATTTTTCTGAAATCGGTATATATGTAAGGGATTCTTAATGATTAATTGATTATTTCTATAAAATCCAAGCTCGTGTGAAAATGTATGAAAATTCAAATTGCGTTTTGCAGTGATTTCACATCCTTCTTCCTTAGTATTTCGAGATTCATTTCAAAATTAAGAAAATTGACGGAAAGAAAATACATAAAACTATCACTATGACTCGTAGATTTTTTTTTATAACCACATCCTTTTTTTGTTATAGAAAAATTTGATGCGATTCAGATATGCAATTACTGCACAGAAAAAAATAAATAGTTCCTTCAGTTGAAAAAGTTGAAAACTTGAGGAAAGACATCTTAAACAGCCCGAAATACATTTTGGGAGATCATACGAAATGTTCGAAATTCTTCTGTCGAAAAGAAACTGTAGACACAACAACTGTGGCCGATATGAAATTGACTCGTAAGTCATTCAATACTTTCCATAATATGTTTGACATCGTTTTCTGGGTATTATAGCTCTATAACAGAATGAAAAAATTTTCATTCCGAAAAGTAACTACGTTCACCAAACAATTATTCCTAGAGGAAAAATAATTCAATTTGTCAATAACTTTTCTATTAAATTTTGGCTATCAACTTTCACTTATCTGTTTTTTGGTTGACGTTTCGAGGATTGTATCCGTCTCCGTCTTCACAACGATTTGAGAAATGAATGAAATATTATGAATTCTTAGCTTTTCTGCAATTCTCTACGATGCCATATTTTTGACATATTGAGTAATTGAATTATATGTATTTTCAGCTCTATATGACAAACTGATGGAGTTTGTCAGATACCTCGCAAATCAATAAAATAGCTTAATATGATGTGCAGAACAGTTCAACAATGTAATCGCTAGACATTCTGGGGGAAAAAGAGTCAATTATGTCATGAAGAGATCTTAACAAACTCGTTGTTATGCGTCTCGGATTGCCCTAAATTCAAAAAAATAATTGAGCAATCTCAAAATGAAGTATGGAAGGTTGAACGACCCCTTCGTTTTGAAATATGAGTTCACAAAACAAAAACAATTGATGCAAGCTGCTATCTCCAAACGAAAAATTAAACATACAAAACAACGGGAACACAGAGGAAATGACCTTTTCTACAGTGAGCATTGTACAAAACCAGATATGGATGACGCTTCTTTTGGCAAGATATTTTTTTTTAAATTTATCTATATCTGTTGAAGAGGCAAAAATAATTGAGGTACTGACACGAAATCAGGCTGATTCTGCTCTGTGGCACAGTGAAAGACAAAAACGCGTTACTGCCTCAAAATTTGGAGAGATTTGTAAAAAGAGGGAAACATCTTCAGTGAAAAATTTTGTTAAATCCATTGTTTATCCCGAAACCCTTTTTTTCGAAAGCCACTCAATATCGCATAGAAAATGAAGTTAGGGTACGAGAAGACCTGGAAGACCATTTTCAAAGAATAATATCAAAATGACTTCATTGATGAAGAATTCAGTTACATGGCTGCCAGCCCTGACGGAATTTTGGAAGGAGAAAACTCCATTGTGGAAATAAAATGTCCATATGAAGCCAGAACTATGACTGTGGATGAAGGAATAATTCAAAGGAAAATAACATTTTGGAAAAAAGACACGACCATCAACGAATGCCATAATTGGTACTTTCAGGGTTAGTTGTAGATCACCAAAATGAATTTGGGTTTTTTATGTGTTTGGACCCCTCAAGCAATGAAAGTGGAGAAAATCCCTCGAAAAGACGACTTCCAGAGTGACAAAATGGAAAGAAAAATAAAACAATTTTATATTGAATACGTTCTACCTGAAATTATAGACAGTAGGGCAAATAGAGGCAAGGAAGTGCTAGACAGAATAAAAAATGGAAAATGACTTTAATTCAATAATCTTCTGAATTATTTTTTATTTACAAAAGTTGGGCACTCCTGGCAAAGACCAATGTATGGAATCGTCCCTACTAATGTTATTCCTTTCCTTTTTTGTTCTTTTTTGTCATTTTACACTTCCACCAACTCCAAATCAATCAATAAGTAAATAACATTTTGAAAGGAATTTGACAGCGTACAGACATATTCCAAACGAAATACCGCGTCCTGCCAATCAATCGTCAATCAGCATTTTCCCTGGCACAGTCTACCGCGGCATATCTCGTCATTTTCTACTCCCTGCTGTGCTTAATTTTCCTAACACACATACACACCTATTCTCCTTACTTTCTTGATTTGATATGTGTACTTACAAAGGAGACTTCATATCCTACCACCAGTTGATATACATTCAAACTGTTCAGTTAACTGAAGAAAACAGTCGTAAATAAAACATATCAAAGAATGGCAAAAATTCATGGCTCGCGTTTAGGCAGGGCGATTTTTTTACCAATTCATTGTTACCATTTCTTTCCCGTTGAAGATATCACAGATATTTCTTCGCTGAACACTCACTTTTTTTTGCACATTTCATTCCATATATATATGGATACATTTTTTATAATTTAGAAAATTCGTCAATGCTCAAACTGACACTACACGTTGCGTGCACGCTTTGCTTAACAAATTATGTTGCATTTGTCAAATTATAATTGAGGTGAAATTAGCATTGTCAGATTACAAAAATAACAGCTTTCCACTGCTGTAAAAATCATTGAAAAATACTGAAAACCAAGCTAGTAAACGATATTTGAACAAAAATTATGAATTTGCATCAATTTCAAAAATCGCAATATAGTGGAGTAATATTAGATTTCAGCTTCAGAAAGTAAGGGGACGCGGTAACTTTTTACTGTACATTTTAAATAAAAACTAAAAGCTGCAGATTTTTTTTGCTAACGTGCGAAAATGTAGGGCTCTGGAGGAGCACGCAGCCATGAGCGCTTTACACTAAATTTGTTATAACTTTTGATCTAATTGATTAATATAAGCTAACAAAAATTAAACTGAAAGAAGCAAAATGCAGCTAACGAGAAGTCATGTTTTTAAACGTGAAAAAAATACGTATAGGAATAGTACGTATATAAAACTACGTACTAATAAGTAGAATTCTGTCTAAAATCAATTAAAGATCTGCCATTTTTTTTATTTTCAAGATATGCATCTGAAATTTACACAGATTACTCTCAAAATGACAAATAAGGAAGAATGCAATTAAAAAAAAATCTTTCATTTCGAAAAATACAGTGCTAAAATATTAGATAATTTCAAAAAATTACAAATTTGAATTTTCAAGACATGCCTTGAAGAACAAAAACTCAATTTAAAAAGTGATATTAAAACTATATGTGTATATATATATATATATATATATATATATATATATGTATTTTGCTTTTTTCTTGAATCCTTTTGTATAAATTTTGAGGAGTTTCTTGGGTTATTGGATTCGTTTAGTAATAAAGGTCTATTTGTTAATAGAATACGTTTCGTCCCCGGCCGGGGACATTTTCAATTCTTTATTTTTCAGGGCTGACATTTTCTGGAAAGAATGTATAATGTACTTTTGTGAAATAAGTAACTCAAACAGGTAACATACCTTGGCATAATGTTTCATGTAGAACAATTTAAGTTGACGAAAAATACGAATATATCATGCTTGTCGCGTAAGTTATGGTTCAATTAAGAGAAGAAAATCGTCAGTTGAAAATGCACTCACCTTGACCCCTCTTCTAGGCAACTTCCAACTCTTCTTCGATGTGGACTGTATATAGGTTGCGTAAGCGTGTAGCAGAATTAGCAGCAAGCGTTGCCTTTGCGCATTGAAAATAGCGAAAGCGTTAAAACAGCGAATTTTAAATCACTCACTATTCGTGCGGAGTCTTTCGTTCAACTGGTTTTCCTTCGGTTCCTCACCAGAGGGAGCGATTGGATTTGTGCGATTTTCAACATGATATACGCGGTAGATTTGAAAGGCAATAATGAAATACAATACTATAAAAATGAAATATGTTTCTCTCCAATTAAAGATAATAACAATACAAAACATAAATGAATTAATGGGTGAAAAAGATTGAACATTCTCCCCCACTAAATTATGAAATAATTTAAATATCACTTGAAAACTCGGCATTTGGTATAGGACATAACTTTACCAAATCTCTCTTCACTGTGCCATTTTTTGTTCGAACATCGGCAACTCTAGCTACACCATCCCTTCCAAAGTATAACTTCTCAACGCGCCCTAGAAGCCATTTCATAGGAGCGACTTGTTCATTTTTTATAAGGACTACAGTTCCAATGTTAACTGAATGTGAAGCATCGAACTACTTACTTCTTTGTTGAAGTGTATGTAAATATTCATTGTACCATTTTTTCCAAAATGATTGTAGGGTATTTTGCAAATTTTGCCATCGATTAAGTCTATTTGTTTTTAAATGCGTTAAATCTGGGTCAGGCAGCGTGCTCAGTGGTTCCAGAGTTAAAAAATGTCCTGGTGTCAAAACTGACAAATCGTTAGGATCGTTACTCAATGGGCATAGTGGACGAGAATTCAATAGTGCTTCAATCTGAGTCAGAAGAGTATAGAATTGATTTGTTGAAAATATAAACAGGATGTTCATAAAATCAGATGTGGAATCATCTGCGACTGAAAGATAAACTTTAGTCACTATCTTCTAGCAATATTCAATTGAGAATGTTTCCCTTTTCAGTATAGAATTCTTCAAACGTCATTATTTGCTCCCCGATCACACGATAAATATGTGTTTTCACGGATTTCACCCCGGCTTCTGCCATTCCTGAAAAATGCGGTGCTCCAGGCGGATTAAATTTGAATTTAATGGTTTCGCGTTCGGCGGCTTGTTCCATTAATTTTGAAATTTCCCTACTTGCACCTACAAAATTAGTTCCACAGTCCGATATAATAGTATCGCAAGCGTCCTCTACGCACGAACCTCCGTTAAGCCGCAATAAAGGCTTCACTTGTCATATCTGAGACAAGCTCCAAGTGTATGCATTTTGTAGCCATACAGACAAATAGACAAATATATGCTTTGCATATTTTTGCACCGCGAAACTTCCCTGATGAAGTTGAAAATGGGCCGGCATAGTCCAGACCAACAATCGAAAACGCTTTGACTTGTGAAACTCTAAAACTAGGAAGATCTCCCATAAAAGGTTGGTGGGTTTCGGTGATAAACGCCAGCATTGTTTACAATTTGAAACTACTTTTTTAATTGAACTCTTTGCGGATAAAATCCAAAATTGTTGCGAAATTAAAAATTGAAGAGTTTGTGCGCCAGGGTGTAGATAAGTTATATGAAAATCATGAATTAACAACTGTGTCAAGCGACTACTTTTGGGTAAAATTGCAGGATGTTTTTTCAAAAAAGATAAACTCGAATTTTTCAAACGACCTCCAACTCTGAGAATGTCATTATCATCAAGAAAGGCGTTGAGTTTACGAAGGAATTTTGACGTTGGTTTTTTTGTTTTCAATTTTTGAATTTCGTTTTCAAAATGTAGGTGTTGAATGTATTTCCCAATCACCAGTAATGCCTGATTCAATTCTTGTAAAGATATCATACCAGTTCTTTTATTTTTGGGGTTGCGTGAATTATGTAAGTAACGTAAAATATATCCAAAAATCAGTTTAATTTTAGAAAGCGCAGAGAATTTTTGAATAATTAATTCAATAAAATTTGACGTGTTCAAAGTAATAAGAGGAATTGTTTTCTCTTCTGTATGTTCCTTGAATGATAAGTTAAGTAGCGGATCAAAAGTAGTAAGAGGCCATTGTTGTCTTGGAAGTTGTAGCCATTTTGGCCCAGAAAACCACATCTCGTTGTCCAAAATTTCATCCGGTAACAATCCGCGGGAAGCCGCATCGGCGGGGTTATTACCCGATGATATATGATACCAAGATGTTGGTGAAATTTTATTCTGAATGTGAGTAACGCGATTACTTATAAAAGTTTTCCATTTATGAAAGAGATGATTTGATCCAATGTAATGTAATCATACTATCAGTATAAGCATATATATCAGAAAAAATCAATTTATTTTCGAAAATCTGAAGCACAGTGTAAAGTAAATTCGAAAGTAATACAGCGGAACACAATTCTAACCTGGGAACCGATATACTTTTCAAAGGGGCAACCTTTGATTTTGCGCTTACAAAAAAAATATTAAACAAATTATTGCGTTCCACCCTGAAATAGATTACAGAAGCATAATAATAATAATAATCTTTATTAGCATCAGCTCTCAATTATAAATAGTATAAATAAAATAGTATAGTATAAATAAAATAGTATAGTATAAATAAAATAGCATAAATAAAGTACAGAACACATAAAATACAATGCACGAACAAGTTAAATTAGCAGTATAAAATCGAAATAATACAAGAAGAGATATTACAATGATGGGTTATAAACCTTTTATATATTTTACACACTGGCTTTTGAATTCTCTAAATGACGAGTATTCTTTCAATTCTCTTGGTAATGAGTTGTAAAGCTGTAAGCCTTTGATGAACACTGTGTTTGTAGCAGCATTAGCAATATTAATATAGAAATCATTGGAAGCATGTGATCTGGTATTGTGATTATGTATTTCTTGGAGATAAGTTATTTCTTCAGTTAGATAGGTTGGTAAGCATCCTGACTTGAGTTTATACACAAACTTGAGCATATTATAAGGAGCTCTCTGTCGAACATTCAATAAATTCAAGGATTCCAACATGTAAGCTATTGATGTTCGTTTTCTACATAATAGAATGGCACGATTTTGTACTTTTTGTAATGTATCAATTTGTTCATTATTCATCAGGTATATGAATGTTCCACAGAAATCAAGATGAGGAGATATTATGGTTTTATATATAGTTAACTTAGTAAAAGATGATACCTTATTATTCAATCTATATAGGAAATTAATTTTTCTTGCCATTTTCTTCTTAATATACTCACAATGTGATTTAAGATTCAGTTCATTATCTATCATGAAGCCCAGGTACTTGAAATGTTTAGCTTCTTCAATTACATTATTATCAATCAATAAATGGTGGCTGGATGTTACATTTTTCAATTTGTTCAAGTTATATTTATTTGATATTACCATGTATTTGGTTTTATTTATGTTCAATTTCAAACCATTGTCATTCAGCCATATGGACAAATTTCTCAAATCTTGATTTATTAATGATATAGTACTCTGAATATCCTCTACATCTCCTTCGCAATAGATCATAGTATCATCCGCAAACAATTTTATTTTGCAATTTTGAACATGGCGTACTATGTCATTGATGAACAAAATGAATAATATTGGTCCTAGAGCACTTCCTTGAGGGACTCCATAATGTATGTCGTTGCTGCCAGAAAATGTATTATTATATTTAACTATTTGAGACCTACCAGAAAGATAGCTTTCAAACCATTTCAGCGC
The DNA here is from genome assembly GCA_018342105.1 of Gonioctena quinquepunctata. NCBI lineage: Eukaryota > Metazoa > Arthropoda > Insecta > Coleoptera > Chrysomelidae > Gonioctena > Gonioctena quinquepunctata. The sequence goes on from JAFIRS010005251.1 coordinate 29,556, forward strand.
ATTTTCCTTAATGCCAAATTTCTCGAGTTTTCTCAGAAGCAGAGAGACATTTACAGTTTCAAAGGCTCTCTTCAAGTCTAAAAATATAACAATAATGATCTTTTTATTATTGATTATCTCAGTTTTCCATTTAGACAATAAATAATGCAATGCAGTTTCACACGAATGTGCCTGCCTGAATCCTGATTGTTCCTTTACTAGTATATTATTATCTGCTACAAATTGTAGTAGCTGATCCTTCACTGCTAATTCTAATATTTTCTCATAGATAGGAAGTGTATTAATTGGGCGGAATTCCGAACAAGAGGTTGTATTGGACACTTTTTCAATAGGCACAATTGTGGCTACTTTCCATTTTTCAGGGAATTGTCCTGTCATCAATGAAGTGTTAATCAAATATAATATATGATTACCAGCAACTTCGAATGTTAATTTTAATATTTCCAAGTTGATGCCGTATTTATCACCACCGTTTTTCTTCATTCTATTCATTATCATTTTGAGGTCATTCATTGTGAGTGCTTCAAATGTGGTAAGCGTCATTTGGTGTCGAGGCAAAACATTCAAGATATAATCGGAGCTGTGAACAGGTTTGATGTAAACACAATTTCAATATACTTTCTATGAAGTATGAATTGAAAGAATTTGCTATATCTGCGTCATTTTCTTTCCAATGATTACCGAAATTTATTTTAGAAGGCCTGTTTTGAGGTTTTCCATTTATTAACTCTTTGAGAGCCTCCACATTGCTTTGCATCTCCTTTGTTTTGATCAATTTGTTCTTGTAGTATTTTTCGTTTCCTGCCTAATCAATGAAGTAACAACATTTCTAACTTTCTTATAGTTAATCCAGTCCTCCTCTAATGCCGAATCCCTAGCCACTTTATACAAAAGGTCCCTATATTTTATTTGTTCCATGATCTCGTCTGTAAACCATACTTTCAGTTTGAAGTTATTGAATGTTCTATATTCTTTCCAAGGCATGTTCATCTAGAATTTTTACAACATTATTAACGAATGAGTCTGCCAGTTTATTCACATCATACTATTTGTATCCACTCCAGATCAAATAACGATTTTTGAAACTCTAGCTTATTAAAATTATTTAAGTTTCTTTTGACAGTTGGTGTATTTAAATTCAATTTCACCTCATTTGTTATCAGCGAGATAAGTATATTAGAATGGTCGGAAACTTTAAGATAATCAGATATTTGGTGTTTAATATTTTTATCACTTGTTAACACATAATCAATCAGTGTAGACGAGTCTTTAGTAATTCTTGTACTTCCTTCAACAATTTGATACAAATTGGTTCAATAGCTGTTTAATTTTTCTACTATACGTTGAGTCTACTTTTAGATCTATGTTGAAATCACCTGTTATAATCAATATAGATTTTTCTTCCATTAAAATCTCAATATTTTCTTCCAAAAATGATAAAAACTCTGAGTGAGAAGAATTTGGAGAATGGTAAAGTGTACAAATAGTATAAGTTTCTTTACTATTCAGTCTTACCTTTGCTGCTAACATCCGATGTTCATATAGATTGATTTGTTCATTACTTGTTGGTATTCCAAACCTGTCTTAACATAAATGCTGACCCACCAGTGTGTCTACTAGTAGATTTATAATTTAACATATCAAATCCATCTATTTTTGTTTCATTTTGTTTAATATCATCAGTGATCATGAGTCTCGGTTATACATAAACAATGGGTTATGACAATGTATATTCATTAAAACATTATTTAAATTGCATACAAGACTAGCAGCATTTGCATAAAATATAATATTGTTTTTCATGCCTAAGGAAACTATCACTTTTTGAACTTCTAAAAAAGAATTGCCCTGGCTGGGAGTGATTTGATTCGGTAAATCTATTTGTTGAGTCACAATATTCTCATTGGCAGTGATTAAAGCACCACAATTTCCATCTTCAGTATTTGAAACAACAATATTTTTATTTCCCATGGTTGAAACTACAGTATTATTAGTACAGTAAGGTACATTATTGGAATGATTGTCACTACATAAATAATTTATAAGTTTGATGATTGCTTGGCCCAAGAACCATTTACCCACTCTATTGATACTGACCCCATCGGAATGATAATTTGTTCGTCTAATGATTTTATCTACTTTAATTAGATGGGAACAGAGTAAGCCGCTATAGTGCAGTTCCTTTATCAAGGAGATGTTACGATCATATATACAATTATTTAAATGACTCTTATCATATCGATATGGCTCAGTAATAATAATAGTTTTTGTAAAATTTAATCTATCTATAAAAGACCACCTTAGACTACTACTTATCTTATTGGGCCAAAATATGACTACATCGTTTTTTGTGAGATAAGCCCTTTCAGAGGCGTCGTAAAAGGCGTGAATTTGACATGACTGAAAATTATCAACAAGTATTCGACGCGGAATCTTTAACGTTGATAAAAGTGCAAATGATGACTTAAATTTGAACCATTTGTTACAAAGTTCATTTGGAGGTAGGTCGTCCCAGTTAAGTCCCGAAGTCCATAAGTGTTGCATGAGTAATTTTGCGAAACATGTTAAAGGTGCGAGAAATCCTATTGGATCAAAGATTTTTGCGATATCGCTCAAAATCTGTCTTTTTGTGTAACCATGAACAGCTGAGTCGATTGCATAAAGGAAGACATCCGAAGAAGGTTGCCACTGCAATCCTAAAATTTTAATACATTTATCTTCTTCATCGAAAGAAACTGTTGATTGATCATACCTATAGTTTATCGGTAAGTCATCTAATAGTGATTGTTGATTAGAAGTCCATTTCCACAATTCGAAATTTCCTTTTTCAAAATGTTTATCAATTCAGTCACGAATCAATTTAGCTTCAGCTACACTAGAAGATCGAGCAAACGTCATCTATATAAATATCCTCGTTTAAAATATTTGCGGCTAGCGGAAAATTATCACGTTCATCTTGAGCAAATTGTAAAAATTACTCGATTAGCAATAAATGGAGAAGATGATAGACCAAAACTAAGCGTTTCATCGCGATAATCCCTAACTTGATCATTTGGTGAAAACCTCCATAATATCCTTTATAGTTCTGATGATTTGGAGTAACCAGAATTTGTAGAAACATCTTTTTTATATCTGCAGTAAAAACAACTGAGTGAGTTCTAAATTTCAATAATATGTCAAAAATATCCTTTTGTAATTTCTGCCACCACCAAGAGACTTTCATCTAATGACATACCCTGTGATTTGGTAGATCCATCGAATACCACCTAAGTTGCGTGAGTAGTACTATTTTTCAAGACACAATGATGAGGTAAGTAAAATATATTTTCATTGCAATAAAGGTATAGTTATTCATATCATCCACCTCCTCCATGAAATCATTTTGTATGTATTCGTTTAAAATTCGTAGTATTTTTTATACACACTCGTTGTTTGAGTAGGCGCTTCGAGTGAATAAAAGGCGGCGTAAGGCAATCGAGCGAATATCTTGAAAATTAAATAAAGGTTCGGAATTTTTAAATGGTAAAGTGATTATATAACGCCCGAATTTATCCCTTTGATGAGTTTTAACGAATATACCTTCACATAACATATCTTCAGGTGAGAGAGCCTTTATGGACGGTACTTCTTCAATTTCCCAAAAACGTTTGATTAAGTTATCTATTGCGAAAGAGTCATTGTTTGAAATGATAAAACATGTGCATGTGTTTGCAGCAGTTTGTTTTTTATCAGGGTTGCATTTGCCCATGAGAATGTAGCCGAAAATCGTATTAATGGCTACCGGCTCATTAACATGTCCGGTGATACGTCCCTCTTGTATAATATGCGGAAAAACATCTGCCTCTAACAGCATGTCAATTGGCGCAGGCTCATAAAATAAATCATCAGCGAGTTTGATATGTTCTATTTGACGCCATTGAGAATAATTTATTGAAGAAGAGGGCATATTGGTGCATATGTTTGGTAAAATAATTGCGTCAATTGTAAGAACGGGAGACATTTTCCCTGCAGGTTTTATTTTACAGTTAATTCCGCCCCTGGTCCCTACACCGCTCATGGTCCCTACACCGCGTATTGAAAGTGAATAGCTGAAACGCAGCAATTTCAGTCGTTTAACACATTTTTCAGAAATATAACTTGATTGTGAACCACTGTCTAATATGGCGCGAATTGTTTGATAATTATTAAAGATATCTGAAATTTCTACGCTTGCGGTTGAAAGTAAAACATTTACGATGGGATGAGACCATTCAGGAAATATAGAAACGTCTGGAATGTTGGATGTACTTGGTGTAGGTTCAGGAACTGCTAGCGAATTTGTTAAGACTGAATTGTTATGAACGTTTATAGTTTTATTTATGTGGATGCTCGAGTGGTGCCTACCATTACAGACACCACAGTTGATTTTGACCTGCAACTATTCAATGTTTGTTGAGAACTTAACAATTTATACATAATTTATTTTGTCTGACAAAATTGTATTTGTCTTAGGGCGATTTACTATAATATTCAGAGCATTTGTAAATTGGATGATCTCGTTTACAATATGAACAAATTATACTTGTATTTGTACAATTTTAGATGAATTTGCGAAATATGATGTTGTATGCTTTGCTCTGAAATATGAAGGGTTGGGGCTTTGAGCACTTCTAGAACTTGATTGTTGTTGCATCACACTTTTGTTTAATGAGAAATCGATGGCGTCAAAGAGCATTGCATCTTTGTTGAACAAACGTGAGCAAATTCTTGAAAGAGGGTAATTTATCGGCTGCTATGGATTCCTCAAATTCAAAGCGTGATAGTTTCTTGATCCAAAGTTTTACTTGAAAAGATAATATACTAAAATCCCATTCTTTAACTGGAAGACCCATATTTTCGAGGCGGCAAGATTTTCTGTAAAGCGTGTCAATAGAAGTCTAATATTCTGATATTTCTCGAATTCTTTTATACTAACGGCATTATCGATTTCCTGTAAATGGGCGAAAGCTATGAGGCGTTTGTTATTTAACGATCTAAAAGAGACTTAAATGCAACATCATAATTGGGCTAGACAAAAGCGTTGTCTAAACTAATGCTAGGGGGTGGGCGCGAGAGAAGAAACTAAATAATTAAATTTTTCTATATTTGAGGTGCAGTTATTATGAATAAGACTTTTAAACATATCTAAGAAGGTTTAAAATGATTTTATATCACCTGTGAACCTTGGGATCTCAATCTTGGAGTTTTACGTTGGTGGCGGTTGCTCCTGTATTGGAGCAATATGGTAATTCACGGGTTTTGTTTCAAATAGATCTTGATAGGCAGGTTTCGACATAGGAGCAATTAAGGTCGAATACTTTTCTAACTGCCTCATCTGCAGCGATGTCCTCATCCGCGAGGGCTATCAGCGTAATAGTAGATGATGCTGAATTTGAATTCAAGCGGCATATATCGAGACTTCTGACATAAGTTCTTGAACTGAGCGCGTAGAGATTGATCAGTTTCTGCCTTTTCAGCAAATTCCTTCATTTACTTACTTGATTTTCGTACATTTTCAAAAGAGCTTTAGCCTGCTTGACTTTATTTGCGTTTGACATTTTAGTGAATATTGAAACCTGCACTGCAATCAGCTGTTTTCAATGAACAATAATATTGGACGTGGAATATCCAACAAGAAATGGCAAAGTTTATTGTCCTCAAATAGCAAGCAAAAAGAAACCCAGGTGTACTGTATTGAATGGCCTTGAATTTATTCGTCGTCCAAACCCTTTTTTACAATATGGTTAAATAGAAATGAATATGAGTTTGAAAATATTCAAGATTTGTGATAATGTATAATGCAATATATCGTCTTAGAAAGAAACGTATTTCACCTTATAGCTGTGGAGCGATCCGGCTCGAAGGACCAAAATGTCCGTAAGTTATGGTTCAATTAAGAGAAGAAAATCGTCAGTTGAAAATGCCTCTGATCCCTCTTCTAGAGCGACTTCCAACTCTTCTTGATGTGGACTGTATATAGGTTCGTAAGCGTGTGGCGAGATTAGCAAGCGTTGCCTTTGCGCATTGAAAATAGCTGAAAAGCGTTAAAACAACGAATTTTAAATCACTCACTATTAGATGCGAGTCTTTCGTTCAACTGGTTTTCCTTCGGTTCCTCACCAGAGGGAGCGATTGGATTTGTGCGATTTTCAACATGATATACGCGGTAGATTTGAAAGGCAATAATGAAATACAATACTATAAAAATGAAATATGTTTCTCTCCAATTAAAGACAATAACAATACAAAACATAAATGAATTAATGGGTGAAAAAGATTGAACAATGCTTCTTTTATTATTCTGAAACGAGTGTATTGCTTTACATCTGGTTGTGAACGGATGTTTTGTGCGGGTGGTTATGAGTTTGCTTGTAAGGGTCGGAGATATTCGGAGGAGAAGTCAAGTTTACAAACGGTTATTGTTTAGTTGTGTGTTTGATGGTAACATTAGGGGTGAGTGGTTTTTTTTCCTATTTTTGAAATTCGTTTAATGTAGTTAGGTATGATGCTTTTTTTGTTTTTTTGTTATGGTGGTTATAAAATGGTGTGGTAAATTTTACTCAGGTTAACAATGTCTGTTCTGTCGTTCATTGCGTTGTTTTTTTTATGTAAATCATCTCCTTGATGTTAATTTTTCTTGGGTTGGTTTCTATGCTTAAAATGCTAGTTTTGTTGAAATTAGGGTTGTGGTCTTCATTTATGATGTGTTTGTTTAGTGCCGTGCTTGACTTTTCCTATATTTATGCCCTTTCAGTCTATTTTCTAGTAATTGTGACGTCATACCTATATATACCTTTTCCAAAGTCATTACATGGAATGCTGTAAATTACATTAGATTTTTTCATAGTTGGGGTTGTACTTTTTAGGGGGGCGAAAAGGTTTTAAGTGTAAAAGGGTACAACCCCAACTATAAAAATAATGAAAACAGCATTCCAGAACAATGAAAGGTATATATGGAACGTCAAAATTTATAGAAAATAACTGAAAACATAAATATATAAAAAAAGTCAACCGGCCTAAACACATCATAAATGAAAAACCATTTCAAAACTAACTTTTTCCTAGAAACCAACCAAAAAAAAAAGGATGATTTACATAAAAAACAACAAGATGAGCAGCGCTTGGTAACCCGTAAAACACATTTAACCACCATAACAATAAAAAAAACAAAAAAGCATTACCAACTACATTAAACAATTTAAAAGGAAAAACACTCACCATTTACCATCAAGACAACTAAACAAACCGTTGTAAACCTAATATTTCGACCACAAGCAAACCAACACCCAAACATCCGTTCCAACCGATTAAACTCCCCGTTGAATAATAAAAGAACATGTTATATTCGTTTTTTTTCGTCAGCAATTGTTCTACATGAAACATTATCCCCAGGATGTTACCTGTTTGGGTTACTTATTTCACAAAATTACATCATACATTTTTTTCCAGAAAATGTCAGCCCTGAAAATAAAAAAATTTTGAAAATGTCCCCGGCCGGGGACGAAACTATTCTATTAACAAATAGACCTTTTTACAAAACAATCCAATCCCCAAGAAACTCCTCAAAATATATATATATATATATATATATTTTATTGTTTTATTTTTTATTTAGGAAGGACCAGTAATATATTTTAAAGATGAAAAAGAAATAATTTCTAAGTAAACCACAAAAATAATAAATACTTAATAGTTAGTAGTTCAAGAGAATGTTTTAAATTTTTTTTGAGATTCTTTTTCCCCTTTATGGAGCGCCTCTGATAATATTGATAGGTAAAAATATGCAAATACTATAATGCAATCTTCATCATTGTCAAAATAATTTACAACCTATACTTGTTTTAAAATACAAAAAAGTCTTAGATTCACAAAATCATTCTAGATTAAATGTGATCAACAAAATTATAAGCGAAACATAAAATTTTACATGAAATTGTATCAAACTAAAATAGCCAATGGGAGAACAAGAAACTTCTTAAGAAAATAGCCAATCAGGGAACGAGATGGGAGATAGAAGATTTGGGAAATTGTGGAAAAGTAAGAACTAGAAACGTAAAGATAATTATCATCAAATTTTATTTAGTTTATAAAAATATAAAAATATATCAGTTCATAATTTTCTCAAATAACACCGAAATAGTGAAAGTTCGACAAGAAAGTGCCGAGTTTGAAAATTCAAATAAAATGGACAAAACAGAAATGGTATCCAGGGAAAAAAAAAAAAAACAAAGCGAGGGGAGATTAAAAAAATTTTTTTTGAAGAGAAGCCAGGTACAAAAATTGGAAGAAAGAAATTTAGGATTTTAATGAGAAGGTAGTTTTCAACAATAAAAAACCAATACAACCTCTGAATAATCTTGACACAAAATAAACAAGGATAAAAAGAAGATTACCTTTTGGTTCTCCCCATGAAAACTTGTCAAGCGTTTCGTGGATTTTGGATAGTTCCTTTTTGGGAAAAGGTGAGTTCCTGAGGAGGTGGCTGAAACAAGAATTCAGATTATCCATATTGCATCAGACATTCCAGTTCCAGGTATAAATTTTAGTGCACATCACAAACTCAATCACTTACAAAATAACCGATATCTGAAGAACTCTATGATTTGGTATTGAACTATAAAATAATTCTTCCAACTCAAAAAAAAAAAAGTGGGGTTATATTCCCTATCCATCCTGTTTTTTATTTATTTTATGAAAAATTTGTCAATTGCCCATAGTTATAAGTTATCTATGTATCCAGGTTAATATAAGCTTTCCTGAATAAAAAAAATAATTGTTTTTATTTAAATTTTGGTTTTTTTCCACATGATATGCAAAAAACTCACTTATAAACACTGCCGAAATAGTTCAGTGACATCTAGACAACGTGGCTCTATTGCCATACCGACTCCTGAAAAGGGGTACCAACTGAGTTGGAGTGGTAAGAAAGGGAAAACAATTGGCGCTTAGCTGGCGAAAAAAACAGTGGCGTTAGACAAATTTTATTTCATAACAATTGCTATTATCATATCACAAAACAATGGGTCCCTCGCGGGCGATTCTTATTTCATTTAAGGTATATCGAAATCAAAATATTTATACAGGAGAAAATTTTGGGGGCAATAACAATAGCATAGGGAAAAAATTAACGACAATTATTATTTAAAAGCTATTGGGATTTCATAACAAAAATGGCTCCCCAACCGGGCAAAAATTAACTATCTTATTAACAAACAAATGGCGCCCTTGGGGAAGTAAAAGGGAATATTTTTTCTTAATTTTGCCATACACTAGGGAAAATTAGCAATTGGGATTCAACATTATAAGGCTGATTTGGTGAATAAAAAATGGATTTGAGGATGGTAAGAAAGTTGGTTTGGAAGAAGAAAGGTAAGGGAGGGTGATCAGGAACAAAAGGTAGCAATGTGAGGGAGTGAAATATAAAGGGGAGATATAAAAATGGAGAGTTATTAAAATTTTGATGAAAATTCGGCAAAAAAGAATGAACATTTAGCAAGAATGGAAGAAAAAAAAAAAAGAAAACTCAGAAAAAATGGATAAAAAATTAGCAAGTATGAAAAAAATTATAATGGAAATACAGTGAATGAATAAAATATAGGAAGTATAAAGGATGAAATAAAAAATGAAAAAAAAAATCAGGAAAAATGGGGGAAAGAAATGAAAGAGCAAATAGAAAAATGAAATGGAAGGAAAAAGAAAATGGGAAAAGAATGGAGGAGGGAGGAAAAAAAAAGGGAAATAAGGGGAAAATGAAATGAAAGAAAGTTTGAAAAAGAAATAAAAGAGTTGAAAAAAAAAATAAAGGGAAAATATTAAAAATTTAAAAAAAAAAAGGTATATTAATGAATTATAAAAAAAAAAATGGATTTAATTTTTAAATGAAAAAAAGAATAGAAAAAAAATATATGACAAAATAAAACAAATAAAATGAGAAAATTCAAATTTAAAAAAAATACCCAAATTTCAATATCAATATGAAGAAACAACTGAAGGAAGAGATATAGTCCGATAATTTTTTAGACATTAAAGGGGAAAAAAAATCCCAACAAGCTGAAAATCAGTAAAATTTTTAAAACATAATTATAAATAATATTTAAAAGTTCCCCATCATTTGTTGGAAAAAAAATTTTTATTCAAGGTCAAAAAAAGGCAAGAAAAAAGAGTTTTTTTAATTTTTTAAAAAAGGAAGTTTTTCATAAAAAAAACCTTTTGACAAAAATTTTAAATCATAAAATTATCTTAAAAAAATTTTTATACTTTTTTTTTTAAAGGAAAAACCCCTTTTTGGGGAAAAAAACGATTCAAAAATTTTAAAAGTTGTTTCGCCTTTTAAATGCACACGTTTTACGCCCCCCATGGGAATGAAAAAGTGCGAATAAAAAAAAGGGGGGGTTTTTTTTCCCTTTTTTTTTTTTTTTTTAAAAAAACTTTCCTACAATAATCCTTTCCCGGGGAACTATTTACTGCCTCCACCAGAAAACGCTATCTAGGTCAATTTGAAAGTTACTGGTTTACACAAAAAAACCCCCCAAAAAATGGTTTCAGATTATAAAAACTTCAAAAATAAAAAAAAAATTCTTATATAAATTTGGGCCCCCTTTCCCTCATTTTTATTATCACGTCCGGTGAATAATTTTTTTTCATATTTAGTATGATACGCCCAATTTGAATAATATCTTCATACTCAGCCAAGGGATCCAGCGTTTGTTTCATGTTTTTTAAAACCCTTTTTTTTAACCCTTTTTGGTTTTATGTTTTCATTCTTTCTGGTTCAAAAAGAAACCATTTTGGAACACTTCCGACATCCGATTTAACTGGGAAAATTTGGCAGGGGATCATAATTCCGGTGACAATGCATTATAAATTTTCGTTGAAAAAAAAAAAAGCGGCTTCAAGATATGGAAAAATTTTTTTGATTATTGAGTTCGATTCAAAATTGGTATGGGGGGGTTTTTAGGGGGCGAAGAATTTTAAATTTCTGTCAAAATAAAAAAATTTAAGATGGCGGAAAAGTTTTTTGATTATAGTCCGATTTGTTCAAAAATGGTGAGGTTTCCCGGGGGCGGAGATTATGAATTTTTTTTCGAAATTCATGAATTCAAGATGGCGGCCCAAAATGGTCAAAGAGTTTTTTGATTATGGTCCGATTCTATTAATATTTGTGTGTGGGGATTTTCGGAGTCGAAGATGATAATTTTTAAAATCTTTAAATTGAAATGGCAGCTCTAAATTACTGTAAGGGAAAAGAAACGGCCTTCAAGATGCCGGACGAGATTCAGGTTTATGGTCCAATTGATTTAAATTGGTTGGGAGCATGGTCGAAGATTAGGAATGTTTCTTAAAAATTCTAAAATTAAAAGGGGGTCCCAAAATGGCCGAAATCTCTGTGTTTATGGTCCGTTCATTGAATTGGTAGGGGGGTTTTGGGGGCAAAATTAAGGATTTCGGGGTCAACAAACCCAAGTGGCAGGCGATTTTGTTATGGCCCGATTCATTTTTGGTATGTGGCTGACCGATGTTTATCCATTGATTCAAAAATTTTTTGGGGGTTTTGGGGTGGGGATTCGAATTAAGTCGAAGATTATTGATTTTCAGTTAAATTCATAAATTGAAGATGGCAACCAAGATGGAATAGTTCATCTCTAGTTAGTCCCCCCATTGAAGGACTAGATAGCCAGAACTTGGGAAAAAGGGGGCCTCATAATAACGATGCTTTAAAAAAAATGCTAGGTTAGGAACGTGTGAATTGAATCTATAAGCCCAACGGAATAACCTCTACACACCCAAAGCAATTATTCTTACTTTTCAGTGCATTTGAATAGAAGTTGTCTTCAAAAGGTTTTTATTAATCATTTTATTTCTGTAATAAATTATGGAAAAATCCTCAAAAAGGAAATAAAAATACTTGAGGTAATGAATAAAAATTATTCCTCATCGTAACCTAGAGTTACTTTCATAGTATTAAACCCTGATATGTTCTTTCTCAACAATATCTCTCATCCTTGATATATAATTAGTATAATAGTAAATAATTCTAAATAATAATTATGGTTATTAAATGAATCATTTGATTAATCCTATTATTGTACTTGATCAGTTTTGTTCCCTGAATTAAGTATTTTCTGATGTTCCAAATGATTAGGCCATTAGGTGATGTCTTCCTTCACTTCCATTATATGTATAATCACTTTAAAAAATATCTAATTGCGGGGGACCAGTCATGATGATATGATAATAAAGATGGTGTTTCATTACAGCAACAAAAATATGACAGATACAACACGAATACACATCTCCGATCCCAACAGACTATAAAATTTCCAGAGTTCTTTGAATTATTTGAAATTTACTACTCAAAAACTTTGAATATTGGAAACATGAGAAAATGATATAATTATCCAACGTTCCATAAAATTCACAGAGAACTGGGTTTTGTCATGATATATTTGTTTTTGTGCCTTTCAGGTAGATAACCACAACACGTTTCCCCTTATCTCATCACTTACCTGTTAAGGTAATACTAATTGAAAGAATCAAACTATAGAAAATATGACGTCCTTCTCTTCCGGAAAATTAATTCCTTGCTAATCAAAACTTATCTATTCAATTTTCCATAAAATCAACTGGGGAAGAAGTGTGGTGCCTAGGCCCGCCATGTGTCTAGGCCCGCCATGTGTCTAGGCCGACAGGGGGTAATACTTGTGACGATCCCAGACATAGCTGGGTAAAGTCCATGTCCCCTCTCAGTTAACATGGTAGGATACCTAGTAGCTTTTGAAAGAAAGTAAGCGGCAGATATGGTTGATGCTGAAAATCTTGCGATATTGGAATTCTCCTGTTTACATGGGTATCCAGAGAAAGGGACCTCCCATAGGCTTGCGTTTGCCTCGCCACAGGTGTTTGGGCTCTGGGGCAGGGGGGATAGATAGTTGACCAATGAAAACTTACTATTCGGTAGAGACGGGAAGTCCTTTATCTATGGGCACTGATGATTGTATTCCTTTGACTTGGCGGGAAGCGGCGATTTACCCCTCGGTACTGACATCCCAGAGCCAGTAGCCTCATCAGGCGGACCCCCGGCTGAAATGATTCGGTAGCAGGATAACCTAGTGCGTTGATCCAGCGTATCCGTTCCCATAGTGTGGGGTAGGGTAAAAGGTACTCACCAACTTGCTGTTATTCCATGTACATATTGTTGCTGTAAAAGTAGTATATTCGTGACCCAATGAAAACAAGACAAGATTTGGGGGGGAAAAACTGAAATTTAGTTTACAGAAGATAGACGCTGATACCTCAGGGACAATGTCATGGCGTACCAGTTTCAAGTCTTGTTGTCCCAACTCGAAAGTTTTTCAGCTTTCTTTTGATGAGCTCAAAAGTTTTTCGTATCTTTGCCCTGGAACCTATTCCAGTGGGTTCCAATTTTGTCAACTTCCCAGCGCCGAAATCTTCCTTGATGGGCCCTTGAAAATATCACAGAATGGTTCTGGGCCAGAAAATTGGGATTTGCCCCTTCCAAGGCTGTTCGCTCCGATTGCCTTTGATTCATCTGCACCCACATCAGAGTAACCTGATTATTCGTAGCCAGTTGTCTCAGGGGGAGTTTGTAGTCTAAATACAAGTGTGTGACTTTAAGCTTTAGTGCTGCTTTTTCAAAGAGTAAAACAGAAAAAAATTCTCTGGATTCTTCAAAATACAACAAAATATCACGATTCCAAAATGAATAAACTTCCAGATAGTCATCTGGAAAATAAGAAATAAAAATCTCCATTAGTCAGTTTTAGAATATATTTACATTTTGCAGAATATGTATTTTCTACAAATACCTTCATCTTTCAGTCTTGTTTTCTAATAATTGTGAGTATTTCACCCTCGATTCTCCATTCATATCTCTTGAGGGAAATATTTTATTTTTCTATGTTTTCGAAAATATTCTGTTACAATTTTTCTGATCTGCAGTCCATTCCCCCAATGTTCTTTTATTCCTCTTTCAATGTTTTTTTCATTTGTGTTTTCTAACCTCAGTCACCCTATTATTATCTTCTAAGGAGTATTCTCCCATTCCTCCTCCAAAACTAACAGTGAGTAATATTATCTTTTGTTGATGGAACCTTTGGGGTAATCCAAAAAAATAATTATACAATGAAAAGGGGAATTTTTGTGGCATAGAGGACAAATTATTGAATTAAAAAAAAAAACAGCATCCTCAAGTGGGAGTAGAACCCACGACCTTATGATTCTAGCCATACCTCACCATCTGAGCTATTCGGGACATAGGAATCGCACACACTCGTGAACCCTTTTCTTCCATAATTTAATATTCATGTGAGAAATGAATCGAAAATCCAAACGATTCTTATCACTGGCCGTGAGATCCATAACCTGTCACTCAACTTTATCGACATTCGAAAATTTCAGTAGCAGATCTAAGCAGATGATATCTAACCACTGATAAGATTTAGCCAAATATATAAGGTGAAAGTGGAAATATTGTGTCCGAAATATATAATGAAAAGGGGGAATTTTGTGGCATAGATGACAAATTATTAAATTTAAAGAAAAAAACATCCTTAAGTGAGTCAACCCAGACCTTATGATTTCTAGCCATAGCTCTACCATCTGAGCTATTAGAGGGACATAGGAATCGACACACACTGTAAACCCATTTCTTCCATAATTTAATATTCATGTGAGAATTGAATCGAAAATCAAACGTACTTATCACTGGCCGCCGAGATCCATTACCTGTCACTCAACTTCATCGTCATTCGAAAATTTCAGTAGCAGATCTAAGCAGATGATCTCTAACCACTGATAAGATTCAGCCCCATAGATAAGGTGAAAGTGGAAATATTGTGTCCGAAATATATAATAAAAAATGGGGAATTTTGTGGCATAGAGGACAAATTATTAAATTAAGAAAAAAAGCATTCTCAAGTGGGAGTCAAACTCACACCTTATGATTTTTAGCCATACACTCTACTTAAAATATGAACTTAATAACTTGTCTATCGCCTAGGGCTAAATGTTGGATCTGCATCGAGTCGCATAGGAGAATAATGCTATCCCAAAACAACCGTCTGTGCGTGAAAAGATAGAGCGCTGTCCATTTCATTTTTGGAGCATGCCCAGTCTTGAATATAAACACCCTGGAAAAGTCTACAGTTTACATAAAAGTTAGATTTACCACCTCACAATTTGTTAATTTTCACATATATGTAAAGGTTCTGAAAACTCAATTTCTTGAAAATTAATAGAAGCGCTTGAATTCTCAATAACTCATGAAAGTTATTTCTGGCGAAAAAATGGGGAAATTGATGTAATTTATTAATGCATTATATATGATATGTTTTCCTCCTCATAAATCTTGATTTTCTGTAAAGCATATAAAAGTCCGTTTGAAAAATCAAAGAAGTTTACTTACTGGCAAAATAAAAGTGCCCCAGAACTTCGCACGTGCTTCACGACCAAAATGTATTTTTTGGACATGGTTTGCAGACTGAGGGGCGATCATCATGCTACAGGTGAAAGGAGTACATTCAATGTATTCACGATTTAAAGCGCCCCAAACAGAAATTGTCTGAACTAAATGTATACTGGAACTTTAAAGACCTGATATAATAGTACGTCCTTCATTATTTTTTCTGGTGTACATAACTCTCGCATTTGATAATGAATGTTTTCTGTTCTCATGTGCTATGAAAGCTCTGGAAGCGGAGTACAATTTGCGAAGATATAATTCGATGGTTCGTTCAAAATAATGGAATTATTGTTGGAAAACAATACTGCGTCCGGTATACGGACGTTGTATCATTCAGGACGCGGTAGGCTGATTCTTTAGATTTCAATTTGGGAATATTGTGCGGTTAGGTTTTGAATAAAGGAAATTATAATTTTTTTATGCATTTGTATGAAAGCTCGTATATTTTGTTTCATTTTCATGATGATTTGGATGATGGTGGTTATTTTCTCATTTACATTCTTCATGCATATGGAATCAAAGGAGAGTTAAATCATGTTTCTGTTGAATGACGATGAGATCAAAAATAGCGGTTAATTCAATAATCGAAAAAAGGAAAAATAATCGAGGAAAATTTCCCGAATTGTTTTGAAAAGTTTCCACTAACATCACTCGGAATATCTAAAATATTTGTAAGGGTACTCACAAGTAATTCACAAATTAAAAACCAAATATTTGCACTTCAGTATAAAATTGTTGAAAGTAAAAAAGTCCCTTGAATTAGTTAAGAAAACTATAACCTACATTTCCAAATTCATTTGTTACGGTAGGTATTGAATACTAGGGTTTTAATCCTGATCCAATTTTTCTCCTGAAAATCTTCAGGATTATGATTGATGAATTCGAGGCATTCATTTGTTTTTGAGCGATCATCTTCCCTATATGTTTTTTGAATTTCTCTAAACCAATTTTTTTTTGCGAGACTTTCATTTTACCCTTCCACATACTTTTTCTAGTATTTTCAGATTTATTTATTTTTTTTTGCCTGTTTTTCCCCTTGTGTCTATTTCTTCTTGACTGTCCTTAATTTCATCTTGACTTCTCCTTGCAGGAAATGCATTTATAAAAACAGTGACACATGTATTTATTTATCCCTTACAAAGTCCTCAAATACCAATTTTATGACCCCAATTCGAAAACTAACAGAACCATTATGAAATTTTTCACCTTCCATCCCACCCTTCAGGGTTGAATTTCTAAAACACTGAAATATATATTTCTTCTATTCGTCACAAAGACTTCAAATATAATTTTTTATGACCCCAACTAGAAAATCAACGGAATTCGCATACAAACTTCCAATACCAATTTAACCTTCCTTCTCACACCCAAATAACAAATTTCATGATCCTCACTGACTATACAGACTAACTATACAGACTTACTATACAGACTTCAGGGTTGAAACTAACTATACAGATTTTTAGGGTTGAATTTTCAAAATTTTGAAACACATTTATCTTAATTTGTGAAGAAGGGCCCAAATACTAATTTCCATGACTCTAATTTCAAAACCAACTTTACTTTCACTTTCACCCCCCTTCACCCACCATTTCACCCCTCTAGGAATGAAATATGAAAAAAAAATGCTGTCAAAATTTCAGCACTTATGTCCAGTGGTTTGATCTAGGCGTTGATAGTATAACAGTTAATCAGTGAGTCAGTTAGTCAGGACATGTAATTATATATGTACATATTACTCAAACACGAGGTAGCTGCTGTGAACCGTTGAAGAGATCTCGGGAAGGTCTTTCATCTCCACCATCAGATTAATTCCGGTACTCTATTTTGTTGTAGTGTCATCAGAACAACATAATATGTGCAAGTTTCAACAGAATCGGTTCACAGGTGTAGACTCAATAACTCATCCCCTATTTTTCTACCCTTAGAAGTGTGATTTCAAATTGATATGGGATCAACTCACAAGCATACCCTTTACTATAAAAAAATCATCTAATCGGATATCCAGTACAAAGTTATATTGGTAGAATCAGTTGGGAAGTGAAAATTCAGTGGGTGAACCAACAATCATTTTAATTTTCCTACCCTAAGAAGTGGATTGTTTTTCAAATCCACCTGGAACCAACTTCGAATCATACCATGTCCATCAAAATAAAAATCATCAAAATCGGACCATTGTGCAAAAAGTTATGAGTGGTCATACATAAAAAAATATATACGCGTCGACTAGAGTACCTCCTCCTTGTTTTTCGTCTTAAGAATTATTCAAAATTAAAAATAATAGAAAATTAAAATTGAACCAGAACAGTTTTAAGATGTTTTGGAATATATTGGGGAAAAATTAAGTGGGTATTACATACGAAATTAAAAGAATTCATCGATCTCATCAAACGAGAGTTATTGTAGTAATTGCTATTAGAAGTTTTCATGTGGAAAATTAGTCTATCGCTTGTTATGTAGGGACTTCAATTAATTGAATACTCAGAGATTGGTTAGCGTAAACAAAAAGTATTTTGGAAAATTTCCTCCGGATAAATAATCGTACAAGATTATTGAATCTGAGGTTCTCATCATAACATTTGGAATGCCGATGGCAAAAATGTAGTTTAGATTTTTGTCAATTTTTTTCTGGACATAGTCGATACGTAAGATGTATTTGTCATACATAGGGTATAATTCAATTAAATTCCAATATAGAGTTAAACATTGTTATAACATAGAGATGACTTTGAAATTATTTGGTATTTCTCAGGCTGAATCTGACAGCTTTCAATGCCTACATTTCTGTTTATTGAAAAAGATCCTATAAGTTGTGGAGTATTTTGAATAACGATTTAGATCATTCTGAAGGTCCAAGTAGTCTTCGTTGCCTTCGATTCCTTTGTAAATTTTCAGATCATCCACGTATGATAATATTTTAGATGCATTCAAACATTTTTCTATGTCACTTTGGAAAATACTGAGTAGTGAAGGACCTAGGTGTGATCCTTGTGGTATACCTGAGGTAATTACTGTTTCATGCGATTGAGAGTTATTCAAGGCAATATTTGGTATCTGTTAGAAATATAAGAGTTGAGAAGCCTCAATACATTGCCATATACACCAATATTTCCATGTTTTGTTACCAGAGTTGGATGATGTACTATCGAATGCCATTCACAATTAAACTGACATACAGAGGAACTAAGTTGATAATAACTGATGAAAACCTTTCGAAGAAAAGCTTTTATTTAGGCTGTGTACTAAAACGTATAAAATAAGTTTGAGTCATCGCTGACAATGATTTGATTATTTTTTTTTTGAATTATTTAGTTTCAAAAGCTTGTCAGGAAAATAGGTACCAAATAATCTGATTGGGCAGTGATTGGTCGGTAAATAAGAACTTCTCAAAGTATATAACTCCTACAAATACTCATAAAAGTAGGTACCAATTAATTTCAATTTCATTGTTTGGTAAGTAACAATTCGTTGAAGTATTAATTTCATTACAATTCACGTGACAAGCTTTTGAAACTAAATAATTCAACAAAAGTAATCGTATTATTATCAGCTGACTTAAACTTTTTTATACGTTTTATCACACGGCAAACGAAATCTTGGCTATAAAAGGTTTTATTGAATATTTAATTTTTGCTTCTTAGTTGGTTTGCCTTGATCTGTTTCATTTCTAATAGAGCATCATTATCACGGGTCTCTTCCCTGTGAGTTTGATCTGAAAGAAATCATGATTTCTGACAACAAAACTCCACACATCAATTTTGAATAGAATCTGACCATAATCACGAATCTCTTTCACCATTCTGAAGTTGCTATCTTGAATTAATGGATTTCGACAAAAAATTCATAATCTTCGAACCTGAAAACTCCCACATACCAATTTTGATTGAAATATGATCCTAATCAGGAGAACTCGTCCTCTATCTTGGGGCCGCATCTTGATTCATGATTTGACAAAAAATTATAATATCCGACCCCAAAAACCCATACCAATTTTGAATCGATCGGACCATAATCACAAAACTCGTCCATCTTGGGCCGCCATCTTGAATTTATGAATTCACAAAAATTTAATAATATCCGACCCCGAAACCCCACATCCATTTTGAATCGAATCGGACCATAATCACAAAACTCGTCCGCTATATGGGAGCCGTCATCTCATGAATTTTGACAAATATTTTATAATCTCCGACCCCGAATACCTCCACATCCCAATTTTGAATCAAATAGGACCATAATTACAAATCTCGTCCGCTATCTTGAAGTCGCCATTTTGTTTTTTTCTCTAACAAAAATTCCATAATGCATTGCCCCCGGAATTATGAACATCTGCTAGGTTGGTCAAAATTCACCTACGAGATTTGAACCAAACTATTAAACGAACGAACTAACTAACAAATAAAACTGAATAAGAGCTTATAAAAATCATTAAATATCCTAAAATAAAAATTATTTTTCTGGCGACTGAAATAGACAGAAGTCAACTGAACAAAATTTAATGGAAATTTTTGGCTAGTTAAAGTTCCTCGCGTGTTGTGAAAATAAAACATTCTCTGTGCAATTTGATCATAATATATTGCGAAAAGAGCGGCAACACTGCCGGGTCTGTGAACGTGGATTAAATGTCAGAAATTGTATGTAATGGATTGAGAACGCGGTAAAATATAATGGGCTCGTAAACGTGACATAAACTATACAATTATTTATTTTTTTTCACTTTTTTTTACCCCGCTCAGTTCCAGTTATTTTTGGGATTGTACATAATGTAGAACACCAAAATGTTTGTTGAAATCATGAATATTTCTAGTGGGTCTGTGGTGGTCTGATAATTGTAATGGTCTGACAACGTGGAGTTAAATCTTATATATATATTTTTAAAAAAAAGTATATATATATATATATATATATATATATATATATATATATATATATATATATATATATATATATATATATATATATATATATATATATATATATATATATATATATATATATATATATATTATTATGTGGATGCCACATTTTTCAACCAAATGAAACAAAATTTGACATGAAAATACTTCTCATCAATCCTCCGCTAATTTCGAAAAATGTCCTATAGTCTAATCAACAAGTTCAAAAACGTGAAAAATAGAATAAAGGTCCTAAAATATGAGCGATGGCTCATTCGATTCGGAATAACCTCTAAAAAAAAGTTTTTTGAATGATTTTGGTGCAGGTTAAAAATTGCAATTGTTAATAAACAAAAAAAGATGAAAAAAAAAAATGATATTTCGTTTTTTGTTAATAACTTGAAAAATATTCATTTAAGCAATTTTAAAAAAACTCCGAACTCTATCTCCATTTTTATAATTTTAATTAGACGTTGAAAATAGGGTCTTGCGCGTTGTTACAGCATGCGCCGCCCTAAAGAGAGTTCAGCAATAAAAAATAATTTTTTTATAACATAAAATGTGATTTTAAAATTTGAAAAAATTCTATATCTTCTTAACACTTGAAAAATCGAAAAAAGTTTAATCATCATTTTTCAAAAAGTTATTCAATTGTTAACTAACAAATTTTTTCCCAATCTCCATTGGCATAAACAATGGAATGAAAGGTATAAATAATTGGCCTATAAATTTTAAACTTCGTGGAGCCCTTTTGATATATGTACTTTATAAGATCCTGCGGTTAATTTTCATTAAAGTTAATTAAATTGTTAATTATGATTTTTTATAACTATTGAAAAATAAAAAATCTAAAAAATGTTGATAAAATTTTTTTTTTCAATTAATATTTAGCTATGCCTGTTTTCACATTGAACAATAGCAGTAATTAACATAGGTTATGAATTTTTTACGTAATTTGTTTATAAAATTGTTATAAACAAATATCGACCGACGGTATATTTTTTTTCTGAAGCAGAAAAAAATTATAAAAATAGCTATATATAATAAAGTGCACAAAAAATTTTTTTTTTATTTATTATAATACTTTTTAATATCATGCGATACGGTAATTATAGCGCCTACTTGATTTGTCAATTAAAAAATTGATATATCTTTTAAACTATTAGAGATACGATAAAGGATATTCAGGTCTTTTTTATAAAGGATGAATTTCTCTTTCAGATAAATTTCAGATCAAGTTTGTATCTATTGTTTATTAGCTATTAATGCATTTGTTTATGAAAATTCTGCATTTTTTTTTACTTTTTCGTATCTTTTGTGATCTTTAATTCGTTAAATTATGCAGATACAGCAAAAAACCTTAAAACAATTTTGTTAAGGGATAAATTGCCTAACAAATTATTAATTTATCATATTTTTATTGCTAATTGTTTAAATAATATATCTGTTTTTCTATATTCTTATGACACTATGATCAATTTTCGTAAATTTTATTTTTCGTCGTGGCATTTTATTTTTCTGTTCTAAAAATTTGTTTTAGAATATACTATTCAGTTTGGAGCGTTATCTTTAGTGAGCAGCTGCTTCGTTCGAAGGTCGATTCTTTTGTTAGATTTCTTTTACCTGATCCCTGATACAGCTGACGACGTGGCTCATAGTCTGTCTAACAGTTGCCCAGTGCAGTTTTTCGTTTTCACCATTCTTATAATTTTATCACAATGGACTACTCATTAAAATGTTTCATTTGCGAAAGGAAGTTTGTTGGTTCTTTATTAGCTCAAGAAGTGAAAATCGTTAAAGCACGTGGAATAGCCTCATTACGTGAATGTAGTATGAAAATCGGTGATAATAAGCATAAAGTTTTGGAAGGCAAAACGGAAATTCAAGTTCACGAAAAGTGTCGAACGAAATATTTACTTTCCAACAAGGATACTCCTGGTTCTCCAAACTCATCAGTATCCGGAATATCAACACGGAGTGTATCTAGTGATTTTGAGTTTAGTAAACACTGTTTGTTTTGCCAAAAGGACAGCTATAATAAATCACGTAAGAAACACATAATACAATCAGATGAAATAAAAGAGAAGTTGTTACATTTTGCGGAACAACGTAATGACTCTCTTGGACAGCATGTTATTGATTTAATATCCCGAGTAGTCATTAACAGAAGTAAAGGCACGTTATCATCATTCCTGTCTTAATAAATTTAAAAAAATTCCGATTGATGAATCTAAAGTTGAGGATTCACCTCTAGAAAAATCATTGAAATTCACTTTTGATTACATTGAGAACAGTTTCGAATGCCAATTTACAGTCGGTGGATTATTAAAAATTATGGAATATCAGCCGTCACCAAAAACTCTAATAACACATTTAGAAAGTCATTTCGGTACTGACGTCACGATTTCAGGTACTGGGATTAAAAGTATCGTCACTTACTGTGGTTCTGGCGATTTATCTGTTGACGATATGTGGTATATGCATCGTGAAGAAAGGAAAGAAGATGAAGATATTCGTGTTATACGAACCGCTGCTGAGTTAATACGAAGACAAATTAAAAGTACTCAGTACAAGACCAAAACATATCCTTCGTCTGTCAGCTTTCTTGACAATGTTCATGCAGACATTTAGAAGTATTTAGATGAATTTTTGGAAGAGCTGATGTTTGATGTGCACAAAAAAAAGAGAAGACTGGAAAAGACGTCAAAGTCAACGTATTCTGAACAATCCGAGACGAATGATGACGAAATGGCCAATGAAGATGATGATGGAACTTTTAACAGCCTTGGAGTAGAAAAAGATTACATAGCCCATTCCATAATCTCTGCTATTCGTCCAAAATCATTTATTTCTTCTCTTCTATTGTCTACCGGTTATATATTAACCGCAAATCAGGATCAAAATTAATCGTCAATTTGTTGGCTAAGCTTGGAGTATGTGCGTCGTATCACAACACTGCTTTACATGAATTATCAGCAATAAAAGCCGAAGTCACAAAAATCGAGAAACCTTGTTTTACTCAGTATGTATACGACAATGCAGATCATAATCCATCTACTATTGACGGAAAAAACACCATGCACATTATGGGTGGCATTTGTTGTGTAGCTCCTAAGCATGCTGTTTGTACTTCTGGAGAGATTCCAAAATTAAAGAGACTGCCAGCTGCATCGGAAATTGCCTCTATAGGAGACTGTGGAATTAAAGACTTCGGATCAAAAAACTACACTAGAACCTGTGAAATACTTAGACGTTTCCGGATTTACATTTGGAGATGTTGTACCAGGAATCACAACAGTATATTCTACACACATTTGGGCTTCTTATATGCAAGTTGAAAAACTACCTAGTATTCGTGGCTTATTTGATAGAATTGCTAAAGTACCGTTTTATCAAGTTTCGAAGATTTTTTGTTTGCCATTCATAGACGAGAATCCATCGGACTTGAGAACAATTTATACAGCATTGCATTATGCTGCACAACACTGCAAAGAAACTGAACGCAAAACCTGCTTCGTAACTTTTGAATATCCTTTGTACATTAAAGCCAAACAAATACTCTGCAACACCAAGGACAAAAATTTAGAAAATGTAGTTCCTCGCTTAGGAGGTTTCCATTTGCTCATGTCCTATTCAAAAGCTATTGGAACAATAATGGAAGGTTCTGGTATTTTTGAATTATTTTGCACAGTATTTGCCCAAAATTCGGTAGATAAGATGTTGTCGTGTACAGCTTACTCTAGAGCGATTCGTGCTCATATGCTGGCAATGAATGCAATAGGGGAAATAATTGCAGAGTTCGCAGAAAGTTCTGAAAACATAGAAAGTCATAAAAATATTGAGCACATCAAAGAATCTCGACCACTGGAAGCTCCTCCATCATTTATAAGTATTTCTTGTCAAATTCAGAATAAAAAATTAACGATATCAAATTTATTTGCTAATCTAAAGAATTATCCACCCACTTTAGATCAAGTTTATGAAACAGATGATGCTGTAGCCATGTTAAAATTATTCATCAGTGCCACAACGATACTACAGCGTAAAAGTCCAACTGCTGAACTGTGGCTACAGTACTTCAATAGTGTTATTGTGGCATTACAATTTATTGAGGCTGAACGTTTGGGCAATTGGAATTTACATTTATCATGTATCAAGCAAATGTTACCAATATTTCATGCGGCAGGGCATTTTAATTATTGCAAAGGGGCTCAAATTTACCTTCAAGATATGTCAGATTTGAAAAATGTGATGGATCCTTCCGAATTTGTAACTTTTACCGAAAAAGGGCTTTTTACAGTAAGGCGTACGGACAAAGCTTGGTCTGGAATTTGGCCAGACATGACAATCGAGCAAACGTTGATGCGAGTTTTGAAAACTGGTGCTCAATCAGTAACTCATGGGCGTTCTGTAACGATTCATCCAAGGCATGCCGTATGCTTACGACATAATGGACCAGCTTGAATCGTTTAGCAATTCCAGATGTGCTACCTCTGATCAACATGTCGATCTCACGTTCGCTCGTCAAAGTAAAGATAAGGCAGATGTTCGTTCATTCAAGACTTGGCTTTTAGAACATGGGCTCTTTGATTCAAGACCAGGTAAAATTATGTCACTTTCAACTGGATTAGTTGGCGACTCAACTGTTGATTGTCATAAAGCTATCGAAAAAGGTCTGAAAAGTTTGGCAAAAATGGTTGGAGCTAATGCGGAATCATATAAGTTCAGTAGGAAGAATTGTGTGAGAACTCTTGTAAAGACAACACCACTTTGTATAATCGACGAAGAACCAATCACGGTCAATACTACACTTTTGTTTCAACGCATTGTAGCATCAATGATTAATAACAAAGACATTGTAAAAACAGCTTTACTTCACGAACTTGCTCCGTTCCCTATGAGCTTATATAATGATAAAGGCTTAATGAGAGAAAGTAATAAGTCTGAGTTGTATAAGTCTCTTCAGTCTACAAAATTCGTTAAACCAGACCCTTCTGAGTACAATTACGTCATCGATGGTGGATTTCTCTTACATAAAGTTACTTGGCGTAAGGATGGAACATTTCGAAAAGTCTTTGAGGATTATTCAGCATACGTTTGCAATCATTACTCTGCTAATGCTACAGTTGTTTTTGATGGTTATAACATCGCCAACTTCGGAGTCAAATCTTATGAGCGCTATAGACGAGTGCGAAATAAAATTTCTCCAGAGGTAAAGTTTACTGAAGATATGCCAATTCCGCGAAACAAAGACTTCTTCCTTTCAAATTTGAAAAATAAGTCGAGATTTGTTAAGTATCTAATTAATTATTTACAACAAAAAGATAGCTTCACTGTTTCCCAAGCAATTGAAGATGCGGATGTATTGATAGTACATACAGCAATAGAACTAACACAGAAGTTCGATAAAAAAGTTATTGTTGTAGGCACCGATGTGGATTTGGCTGCAATGATTATCGATTTAGCACCTAGTGACAAATATATAGCTATGTGGAAGCCGAAAATTTTAAAAACACCGGATGTAATTTACGAAGCTGACAAAAACGCCAAATTTAAGAACTTGTTATTATTTAGCCATGCTTTCACTGGGTGTGTTGCAGTAAGTTCCATCTTTAGAAAAGGTAAACACAGCTTACTGGAATGCATCCAGAAAGACCCAATTTTGAAACTGGAAGTAAAAAAGTTTTATAACCCTCAATCGTCAGTCAGCGAGATAAAAGAAGCTGGAGAGCGAGTTATGCTGAAATTATTTGCAGCTAAAGAAGATACGATTAACCAGTGTAGAATCCAACGCTTTTCAACTGGTGTCACAAACTCTACCGCAGTAAATTTGGCAACTTTACCACCAACAGCTTCTGCTACACATCAACATTCTTTAAGAGCTTATTATCAAGTGCAGACATGGCTTGGTAATTCTAAAAATCCTGAAGACTGGGGATGGCAGAAAACGGAAACTCTCTTTTTACCGATCAGAACCACAGAACCTTTGGCACCAATAGATTTATTGAAACTAGTACACTGCAGTTGCTCAACTTCAAATTGCAGCAAAAATTGTAGTTGCAAAAAAGCTGGGATGAAGTGTACTAGAGCATGTAAGGAATGTAAAGGGGAGAGCTGTTCAAATGCTACTGACCTGGTTTAACTTACTGAAAACGCCGATGAAGATGAAGAAGACGATGAAGATGAAAGTTTTGATTATATTTCGGAAATCGAGTTAGAAAAGCGAAATGCAAAACGATTAGCTTATGAAAGATTCAAACGATCAATCTTTGGATTAGAGGATACTGATTCAGAAGAAGAAGAAGGAGAAGAAGATCAAATAGAAGATCATGCAGTCGAAGAAACGGTGGAAGTCTCTCGGACTTCTAACGTTGATGAGCCAAGTACTTCACAAATTTCTCCTTTGAAAAAAAGAAGAAAACGTCAAATATAAAACAAAAACCGTATAAACAATTTGCGATACTGTAAAGGATAAAAATAAAGAAAATAAATGTAATCGAATAAATTTTATTATTATTCAAGCACCTTAATTCATTATTATAAAAAATCTTATATGCTTTGACCGAAAAAAAGTTATTTTTCGAATAGATTAATAAAATAGTATAAAATAAAAACAAGAAATTTGGAATGAAAATTAAAAAAAATAAGTAGAATCTTGACGAAAAGTCTTTTAAACTGTTTAGTATATAACGGAAACAATTTAAAATAATATAAACAAAAAGAATTTTGATTTTTTACATGATAATATAGAATACATTTATATTCAACGGAACTCCAGTCAAATGAACACCAAACACAGTAAGTATATTATTTAAACAATTAGCAATAAAAATATGATAAATAAATAATTTGTTAGGCAATTTATCCCTTAACAAAATTGTTTTAAGGTTTTTTGCTGTATCTGCATAATTTAACAAGTTAAAGATCACAAAAGATACGAAAAAGTAAAAAAAAATACAGAATTTTTATAAACAAATGCATTAATAGCTAATAAACAATAGATACAAACTTGATCTAAAATTTATCTGAAAGAGAAATTCATCCTTTATAAAAAAGACCTGAATATCCTTTATAAAACATAATATATTATAGATTTTTTTTTTTTAAAAAAAAACAATTAATTAAAAAGTATTATAATAAATAAAAAAAATATTTTTTTGCACTTTATTATATATAGCTATTTTTATAATTTTTTTCTGCTTCAGAAAAAAAAATATACCGTTGGTCGATATTTGTTTATAACAAATTTTAAACTAATAAACAATTAAATAATTAATAAAAAAATTTTTTTTTTGCCAAACTATTTAAAAGTGTAAATTATGATTTTTACAAAGAAACATTTTTTCTTAACTAATTATTTAAACAATCGAAATATAAAAAAATCGTCTTTAAACAATTAAAAATTAAAAATAAGTTTTTTTTTTTTAAATCATAATTTTTTGTAAACAACAAAATAGCAAAAAAATTTTTTTAAAAAATATTAATTTCTCTATTTGTTTATAACAATTTCATAAACAAATTACGTAAAAAATTCATAGGCCAATTATTTATACCTTTCATTCCATTGTTTATGCCAATGGAGATTGGGAAAAAATTTGTTAGTTAACAATTGAATAACTTTTTGAAAAATGATGATTAAACTTTTTTTTCTTCAGGGCTCGATTCTTTCAAGTGTTAAGAAGATACTAGAATTTTTTCAAATTTTTAAAATCACATTTTATGTTATAAAAAAATTATTTTTATTGCTGAACTCTCTTTAGCGGCGGCGCGCGCATGCTGTAACAGCCGCGCGGAGCCCTATTTCCAACGTCTAATTAAAATTATAAATAATGGAGATAGAGTTCCGGGAGTTAGGACTTTTTTATTGGAAATTTCCTCCTCTTTAACGAGCTTTTTTCAAAATTGCTTAAATGTTAATATTTTTTAAGTTATTAACAAAAAACGAAATATCATTTTTTTTTCATCTTATTTTGTTAATAACAATTGCCATTTTTAACCTGCACCAAAATCCTTTTTCTAGAGGTGATTCCGAATCGAATGAGCCATCGCTCATATTTTTAGGACCTTTATCTCTATTTTTCACGTTTTTGAACTTGTTGACTAGACTACTAGTAGTTTTGAAATGACGGCTGTCGAAAGATTTAAAAAATTCGTAATATCTCATTTTTATACCCAATATCGCCAAACTAGAAAGTTGTTTGATAGAGCTTCACTAGCTCCACAACTTTTACCTGAAAAGTTTTTTCCGAAATGTACACATAAATATAAAATAGCTGTAAATTATCATTCATAAAATCTACCTTGACGACTGGCCATGCCATAGTTTTTTTAATATATCATATTCTTGTTCAGCGACCTCAAAAACTCCTTCAGCATCAATTTGGATAAAATTGCTTCGAAATTCCTTGAGTTATTTAAAATTTGACTAACAAAATTGTTTTTCATTGATCAAACAATTAATAAAATTAAAAAACTTTTCTGCAAGTTATTTCTAAGTAATATCAGAATTTCGAAATAATGCATAATTTTAAAGTATTTTCACTACACTAATATGTTTTCTTGCTATTTACAATCCGATTCGAATGCATCTTGCTGGATTCAAATTCACTCATCCATCACCCAGATTACAGTATTTTCTTCAAGCTTATAACGGTTAGTCGACCGCTGCCGCTTCGACTTGCCTTCATAAGTGTTTCAGATCTATGAGCTGTGGTCCAAGAACGTATTTACAAACGAATAATTCATGTTTCGTAGTATTTAAGTTTCACCCACCAGTTGCAAATTTTATACCTCTGCCTCACCCTCTGTAACACAGGTCTTTCACTTTGTAAGGTATTACTTCATTATTATAAAGGGGGAGTTCTCCTGGTTTATTGTTTTTCAGTAATTTGTTAATCATTTCTTGAGAGACAGTAGCCTTGCGAAGTTTGTAATTTTTATTATTTATTTTTTTTGATGAAATTCCATATTTTGTTGTGAGGAGTATTTTTGTTTAAATTATTCAAAAAAAATCTAAGAGGCTTCCGATTTTGTTTTGAATTGGAGTTTTGATTGCGCCTCCACGTTTTAATGTGTATGTAGTTTTCCCAATTTGAAGTAAGTTTGTATGTTTTATGAGATTATTTTCTTTTCAAAATCATCTTAGTACAATCAGAGTCCCACCGAATCGGTCGGGAAGTTGATGGTAGAAATTTTTGGTTGATTTTCATAGATTTTGAGGCTGCATTATTAACCAATTTAGTTAAATCTATAATGGATATAGGTTCTGGAAAATGTTGGTTTGTAAAGAAATCATCTAGAAGGGACTGAAACAGTAACCAATCAGCCGAGCGTTCATTCCATTTCCTAGTTGGGAAAATTTGTTCTGGTGTGAACTCGAATTCTATGGAGATGGAGAAGTGATTCGATCCCATTATCTGGTAAAATCGACCATTTCATTTTACCAATCAGGTGAGAGGAAGCTATCGATATATCAACTGCAGATGAGCCTTGCTTGGGCCTAATTAAACATGTTCATGTTCCATCATTTAAAACAACTAGGTGATTGTTATCGAGAGCGTTGATGAGGCGTGAACCATTAGTCTGATTTGTAGCCAAACCCCTAGATGATTGTGGCAATTATAGTCACCACCAAAAAGTGTATCTGTTGTAAATTGTGAAAATACATTTTTTCAATCGCTTGAACTCGCATTTTTCTTTGGTGGTTTATAAATTGAGATGATAGAGATTTCAAAATTATCCAAGGAAACTGCACAAACTTCTATACTGCTACCAAAGTTTCGTGTTATATTAATTTGTTTGTAGGATATATTATTAGCTAAGAGTATTGTGACCCCTCCTTTCCCATAAGTCCTACAAATGTATCTTTTTGCCAGGTTTCTGAAAAAATTAGAACGTCAAAGTGGTTTTGGGATAAATAATTAAAAAAATTAGGAAATATTTTGAGTGACTTAATAGATTGAAACATTCTCGCTTATACTAACTTGATCTGGTTCACGTTTAGGCTGTGAAACTACAAATTCTCTAATCATATGTTCATTTTCGGTGGTACCAAGATTATCTACTTTAATTTTTTCTGAAAAATTTTGTGTAATGAATTTTGAGTTGCTAGTTATAATTTTTTCTTTAAAGTTCATGTAATCGTCTGTATATGGATTAGAAAGTACCGTTTTTTCTCTTTTAATATTGTATTTTTTTTGTAACCGCGAATGTTTTTATTTTTTACTTGGGAAAAGAGATAATAAATAATATAAAGGAAAATTATCACAATGATGAGAAATGTGGACATTTAAAAAAATGGTTTTGAGAGGTTCCCTATGCAATCAGTGGCACATAAATCGTTGAAATGATTTAGAAATTCTGTCTCTAGATGAATGTCACTTTCTAAAAACGAATCTGGAGGCATATATAAAGTTCCAAACTGTTTGGCTTCTGTGTTATTGTTATACTTTGAAATAACTATATATATATATATATATATATATATATATATATATATATATATATATATATATATATTGCTTTGATGTAGTACTAGCCGCCGTGACAAAATTTGTACATAGGAGATATCCACAAACATAGCCCAAGCTGTTACCTTCGGGAGTGGATAGGATTCTATAATCATTTGTCTCCACCCTCAAAGGTTTATAGGGATATTTTGTAACATCCAAAAGCATCTTCATTCTATTTATATCATCCTCTGTTATATTTGATAGAATATCACTAGTATCTTCTAGACAGTTCGCTCCTTCTGTGATTTGTTTAGGTTTTTGAATGAATAATCTGGGAGTTTCTTCAGAAGAGGATGCTGCTGGTAGGGCGGGAAAATTTAATTATTATTTAGAATAGAGAAGTGGTTGTATGTATCGATTTTAGCATAGGTAGGGTTTTTCACTATTGTTTCCGCAACTTTATATGGTATGTTACGCGTTGTCATTTCTTTTTTTATTTTGAGTACAACATACTTTTGATATTGACATGTGTTGGTTAGACTGACTATATATGCAGAATTTATTGGAGGTGGAGCAGACATCATTGGAAAAAAGTCGTCATCTGGTTACGACAACATTACAGCAAACATTTTGAAAAATCTCCCAGATAACACATTACAACTCTTAACCAATATTATTAATGAATCATTTCAATCAGGAAAGTTTCCTGATTTCCTGAAGTTATCATTGGTAATACCACTATATAAAGGTGGAAATCAGGACGACCCCTCGCATTATCGGCCTATTTCCCTAATTTCCACATTAGGAAAGCTTATAGAAAAACTAGTCAAGATAAGAATAACTGCATTTTTGACGAAACATAAAATTGTTAATGAAGAACAGTTTGGCTTTCAAAGTGGCAAAAGCACTAATGATGCAATTTTCTCACTCATGGAAAAAGTTTATACTGGAATCAATAGTGGCGAGGTTGCTGCTGCAGTATTTTGCGATTTTTCGAAGGCTTTCGACTGTGTGGATCACGAAATACTGTTGCGGTAGCTTCCTTACTACGGCTTCAGAGGAGTGATACTGAGCTGGTTCAGCTCATATTTGTTAGGTCTTAGTCAGATGGTGAAAACAAACCATCGCTCAGAAATTGGGAAAATACATAATGGTGTACCTCAAAGTTCAATACTAGGGCCAACATTGTTCCTCATCTACGTCAACGATTTGACGAGTATAAATATCGCAGGAAAATTCACACTATTTGCAGACGATACTACCATTTTT
>JAFIRS010005252.1:0-61641 GCA_018342105.1 Gonioctena quinquepunctata
CCAATTTTTCTTTTGTAAGTCTCGTTGGTACAGTTGTGAAAAATGTTTGTACGTCGTCGTCATCGTTTTTCGCTGATGATTTAACCAACTCCAAAATATAAACATTTACCGAAATACCGTTAAGTTTTTCGAATTTTGATATTTGGCCGAGAGTTATGGGAAATTCCAACCCCTCCATATTCAGTACGGTCGACCAATGAGGGTATTTTGATGTACGCTGTGCATCTTTTTCTACAGGATACAAAGCTGACACGACTGCCCATCCGAAACAATTGTTGTCGTCGGTATTTCGCACGTTAATACAGGCACGTTTTTCATTATAGCTTGTGGAAGTTCGATGAAAGATGAACCCCCTTTGCCCAAACCTGATTGATTGATATTTACTTCCAAATTTACGATTTTTTGTAATGCCCACCCGCTTTCTTTCCCACAGAATTCTTCCAATTTATGCCCCAATTTATCTACAACAAATTCCTGGAACCACCCCTGTAAATCTGTTCCCCTATCAATCACTTCGTTTTCAGTATTGAGATATTTTAAATCGAGTTTTTCCTCATCCAAGCCCATTTTGACGAATTCCCCGCAAAAACATGTATTAACCTTCAGCATGGGAAATGTTTTCAACATGTTATTGATTCTACGTTTGAAAAGGCTGAAGGCGTCTGTGGAAAATTGATTCGTATCTTTATGTGTCAAATTTATGATTACCCCTGTTATGCTATGTATTTACAGAAATGCATTTAAAGATAATTACCAAGACGTAACCATTGTATACCGAATGCTTGAATGACTCATCTAGGAGAGCAAAACAAAGTTTATTGATTGCTACCCGTTACAGTCACAGCGAGATAAGGAAGTCAGTTTAAATAATTACCAAAACACCGTCGTAAATTTGACACGTCCAAAGTCGATAAACACAGAGCAGTTAAAACACGAGATAACGCGATGTATCACCACCCCGCATCATTACTGGAGGTAAACAATTCATAAATCACCGGGAATTGACACTCCTGAAATTCATAAATATATCCAGCAAAACAAGTCTTTATCAGTTTTACGACCCACAACAACCTAAGCCCCGCCTACTAGCTCCCGTGTGGACGATCTTATAAAAGCGTGAGTTTCATGTCAACAATATTCAATTCGATTCGTTGTTCTCCAGTGAAACAAAGAACATATAACCTCAAAGTAAGGTTAGAATGCAAGTTAGTTCAAAGCAGTTTCTCATTCAGTAATCACTTATATTAGACGAAAATATTTCGGAGAACATGTCATTCTCAAAAGTGCGGTATAAAAGTCAGTCGAATTACAGTATCTTACAATAATAATGAGAGTTTCCAAACCAGTGTAGTGAACTTCAGAAAACATAAAAATTCAGCCATTTCAACTCAAGTATTGAAGCTCTTAGTAAAAACACGAGTGAACAGTATAGCTTTCCACAAATTGTCTATATTCGTCAAGCTTCCAAAACAGAGATAATACAACAATATGAATTTCAGAACTTTCAATGCGAATATAATATTGTGCACACATTGTAACAGAAAAGGTCACACAGCAGGAGATTGTTATATGAAAAATTGCGTATGCCTAACATGTCAAGAAGTCAGACATATGTCATATCGTTGTCCAAATAGGAATATTTTTCAAAATAAGAGATTCAATGAGTCAGGAAAATGGTTTGCCAACTACGCTAAAGGAAAACGATTTAAAAAATATGGAAAAATGAATAAACATAGAAAAGAATTTTCTAACAATTCGAAAGAGAATAGATTTCGATCTCAGGGGAGCAGGAATGAACGAGGACATACAGGAAATGGTTATCGAAATTTTAAGAGAATAAATTACAGACAGCAAACAGGAAATAGTTATGGAAATGACAATAAATGGAGAAAGTATGGAAAAATGTCAAAATATAACAGGAATTTAAATGGAATGGCAGCTTTCAACAAGCCTCAGATGAAAGCTGCGGAAAACCCTATTTAAATATTGAGAGGCAAGAGGAAAATATACTAATCGACGATGAACAGAAAAATGTAATTAATTTAGAAATAGCAGGGATTTTGAGACATATATCCATAGATATGAGATCTCAAGTATCAGTGGCTCATATTGATATTGTTAGAGGTATGAAATTAAATTATGATTTGCCGTATCACCTCAGAAATGGACGAGGAAATTTCACTCATTATATTGGCTCGGTTATATTGCCAATCAAAGTAAAGGAAGGAAAAGTTCTGGAACATGAATTTTTAATAGTTGAAAATGAACACCGTGATACTGAAATAACACTGGGATTAGATTTTTTACGAAAATATAACGTGCAAATTGATTGGAGCAAAAATCAAATGTATTTATTAGGGGAAAGTATCGAGTTGAAGAAAAAAATCCAACACATATGCCAAACGAATCGGAATGACGAACAGAGGAAGTTGCAAAAGAGATTTGAAGAAGTAGAAAAACGATTGAGAGATGTCAATATCATGATGAACGGTTGGATGAATTCTGTAGAAAAACTAGAATTGAAGAGGGAGGGCCCGCCCAAATCAATCCGCGAAGTATTCTCAAACAGAGTTTCATGCCATGAAACGAGACGGACAACTTCGAATCAAATAGAGATATCAGGGACCGGTGATTTAAAGGAGACGCTAGTCTGCAACGAAATAGTTGAAATTGAAGAATATGGAAAATCGTCTGGAACAAGAGAAAAGCGAAACATGCGTTTAAACGAGCAACAAGAGAGAAGAGATGAATTTAGAAAAGTGCCACATATGGAAAATGGAAAAACCGACGCACCCTGTACATTAGGACCGATAGTCACACGTGACAGTCGACAAGTGGGAATGCATACGTATAGGTACGAGCATTTCCTGCCTAAAGAAACGGAGAGATGTAACGGAACATTGCCCATACAGCACTACAGCGAGGATGAAGAAAATTATAGTCAGAAAATGGAAAAAGTTGGTATGAAAGCTTTTGAAAGTGAAAATATTCCAGGAAGTAGCCAGACATATTGGAGAACGGAAATTGCAACGGTTAATGCATCAAGGAATCGAAGGAAGGTGATCAAGGTAGAAAATAGTAAATCATTGGAAGATAGTTTGAGAGATAGATACAAATCACCCAAGGGAGATGCTCTATCCACCAGGAAGTTGGAATCTGCCAAGCACCTAGGAATAACAGTCACCAAAGATAAGATTTTTTCTACAGTCGTAAATCACAAGGATGAAAATGTCTTGCCTAAGGTCAAAATTCTACCGCCCAGATTTTTGAATGTATGTAAAGTTCAAGCAAAAAGTATAGTGAACTCCGAAGATACGAAATTACTGAGTATTGCAGAAAATGGATACCCAGAAAAATGAAGAAAAAAAAACCCCGAATAAAAAGATTAGAATTTAGCCAGACAGAAAGGAAAATCTAATTTAAAAAAGACATCGCACGTTAATTTTGAAATCCAACCAGTGGAAGAAACAAAAATCAAATAATATCCGCTGATCGATTCAACAAGTATATGAATGGAAGCGTTCGACAAGCGACACAAGAAAATGAGGTAAAATTAGATCAAGTTTTAGTTCAAACTCAAGAAAATATGCCAGATGAATTACCAATAGTTAATGCCGAAAATATAGAAAAATGTCAGCCAAGTGAAATGTCCAAAGAAAATGAAGAAAGCATTTCTGAAAATAAATTCCCCCTTACACAACCCATGACACGCGGCACTGTTCAAATGACACCCATGAAAAATTTGGTTCAATCATTTAGATATCAGTAAACAAGAAAATTTTCAGTATGCACCAGAATGTAGGAACGTATATATAGTATGGTAATTATTATAGTTTTAGCAGACTGCAAAAGACGCAGAAAAATTGAAAAAAATCCCTGAAGGTTAATTTGCCAAAACATATTTATAGCTACGAGGAACTTGTAAAAATTGGAATGAATAATAATACGAAATGCCCCGATACTTCAATGAAAAAAAAAACGGAATTAAATTAATTGTATTCATAGAACGGGAACAAACAGAAAAAAAAATATATAAGGGAACAACGCAAAACGGGAAACGCAAACAGAGACAATTTTATCAAGTGTTCTGATGTAAAATAATGACAGTAAATTCCCCGGAATATTCAAGCAAAGCTATTTTGAGACGTATATAATCCACTACAGGTCATAGAAAAAATTAGGAATGGTCGATAGAACTGAAATGAAACACTATACGGATTACAGGCTATAAAAACCACAAAAGCGATATGTTATGAAAATTAATGCAAATAGAAACAGTTATAGAATATCGAATCGCCGAGTTACATAATACAGATAAATAATATAATCACGATTTTCGGAAAATGTGTTTACGGATTTGTAGAATATTCACCCTAGAACATCGCGACGTTTACAATTGTACAGTACCTAAGTAAAAATAATGATAAAATTTACTAACCGCGCATATATGGAAGGTTTTGATAGGAATATCGTGGACTATTATTGTCTTCAACCCAAGAATTATCTCTGGAAGGCAATAGCAGTGGTCAATCCGTCGTGCGAGGCGAAATTATGAGACCAGCAGAATCGAGAGCATTACGAATTCACAGCATGGCTGAAGTTCAAGCACTCCGCACAGAATTCAGTAAACACCATTCACAAAACAAATCACCTGTGTTAATGGTACCGCACAAATAGGAGTCCCAGGAACGAAGATTTTTAAACGAATGAATTACCACCGTTTGACCACCGAAAACCGAATACCATTTACGACATTATGCCAAGGAATGCACTTGTCACCGAACCAGAAAACACAGGCTGTGTTATCTGTCTAGCTCCGATACAGACAAATTATCACGGCTCACTGACCCGAAATCGTATGGAAGGCCTTACAATCCCCAAAAAGCCAGATGTCTAGAGAAGATAGATAAGGAACAACTCATCCCGTACCGCTGATACGTACCCTTAGCCAACCAGCGGCGTAGCAGGAAAAATTCCCAGAGGATCCAACGGATGGAGTCAAATTGATGCCCACCGGAATAGAAGTGAGAAAATCCCCTCGTTGAAGAAGGCGAGTACATACCCTTACAGTATGGAAATTACCCCATGGAAGAAAGAGACTTTATTGTGTGTTTGCATGATTATTTGCATGTTATTTTTAAGAAAATTAGAATTAAGTACTGAGAAGTGAGGTCGATAAATTTGGGGATAGATTATAATTATCCTCTAGAAGATGTAAAACAGTAGTCTATTGTAATTGTCAAAGTAAAACTTATAAAAATTTGTGGCTAGAATATGATTACACTTCAGCAAGTTAAAACATTTTTGCTTATTGTTGGTGAAAGAGATGTTATTCGAAAAAAAATTGAGTTTGTCAAAGCTTTTTTTTTAGAGGGTTGGGTCGAAATGTTATGCCATGTAATTACAGAAATGCATTTAAAGATAATTACCAAGACGTAACCATTGTATACCGAATGCTTAAATGACTCATCTAGGAGAGCAAAACAAAGTTTATTGATTGCTACCCGTTACAGTCACAGCGAGATAAGGAAGTCAGTTTAAATAATTACCAAAACACCGTCGTATATTTGACACGTCCAAAGTCGATAAACACAGAGCAGTTAAAAGACGAGATAACGCGATGTATCACCACCCCGCATCATTACTGGAGGTAAACAATTCATAAATCACCGGGAATTGACACTCCTGAAATTCATAAATATATCCAGCAAAACAAGTCTTTATCAGTTTTACGACCCACAACAACCTAAGCCCCGCCTACTAGCTCCCGTGTGGACGATCTTATAAAAGCGTGAGTTTCATGTCAACAATATTCAATACGATTCGTTGTTCTCCAGTGAAACAAAGAACATATAACCTCAAAGTAAGGTTAGAATGCAAGTTAGTTCAAAGCAGTATCTCATTCAGTAATCACTTATATTAGACGAAAATATTTCGGAGAACATGTCATTCTCAAAAGTGCGGTATAAAAGTAAGTCGAATTACAGTATCTTACAATAATAATGAGAGTTTCCAAACCAGTGTAGTGAACTTCAGAAAACATATACATTCAGCCATTTCAACTCAAGTATTGAAGCTCTTAGTAAAAACACGAGTGAACAGTATAGCTTTCCACAAATTGTCTATATTCGTCAAGCTTCCAAAACAGAGATAATACAACGGGGTTCAGCAATTTCAATGGTTCATGATCACTTAGAAAAACCATAGCCGTATTAAGCGAATAATACTATACCGGGCGAATTAATTAGAATAACCGATTGACGAGTCAGAAAACGAATAATAATAACTTCCAATCTAATTGCCGTTTAAAACTACTCCAGTGAATAAGTGTTAAACAGGGTCATGTTTGTTTTTCTGTATTTATGTTTATGGCAAAACTCAACCTTTCCAAATGTGTATGTGACTATAAATTATCTCAATAATTTCAAGATTACAAAGATCTCAAAAAGAGAATTATTGTTAGCTGTTTGTAGCAATTGATTTCAAGATTGTTCTTCTAGTAAAATTAGTTCTATCGTGTAGCCAACTGCAGAATTATCTGCCAATACGCTACATTAGTGTTCATTGTATGAATATTGTTGCCTATCATTCGTCCATAGACGATTGAGAGAATTGTGTGAAGTTTTATTAAATATATATATACATTCTTAACTTTTATGAGTGCATTATTATTTTATCAAATCATTGTTTGGTTCGAATCTTTCTGAACGGTAGTATTTCCTGAATAAACAGCCCATGTTCCGGTATTTAAGAGAAATGAACTCAGATCTGAGCCGCTCCAGACCTAGTTTCAGTATCGACCCTCTTCAGACAGTCGATTGCTCCTAATACTGTTTTTCCAACCTAACGAATAATGTCTGGTATTACAGGTGTGGTGGGTTAGTGCACAACACCCCGTAGTCAGGGCAAAACACCCCTGTACGAACTCGTCCCCGGAACGTCGACTTTAAATCTTCCCAAATGACTCTGCTTTTTAGATTTTTTCTGACAGCCAACCCCTGACCCTCCACCCCTAAATGTTTAATGAAATTACGACATGTTTTTAAATGGCCCAAATTTGTTTCCAATTTCCTCAATATTCCGATGGAACTGTTGGCAGAAATTTTGATACCCTTTGTACAAAGCCGAATACTATGAGTTAAATGTTTTAGCCATGTTTCACGTTCCATTGGACTGGATTTTTGTTTGAGAAGTTTTCGAGCCTCCCTGTATTTAATAATCATCTCATCGCTGAGAGCGGCAATTTGTTCAGAACTCATGGTTATTTAAAAAAACGAGAAGAATGAATGCTTTTTCACAAAATACAGATATAGTTTCTCTCTCTCTCACCTTTAATGGAATCGAATACAGCCGTTCCAGTTGTCGTTGTCGTCGTGGTGGATGGGACCTTAGTTTTTGCTGATGCTGATGATGAATGGTCTAGTTTTTGATGAATTCAAAGACTGGTATCTTCGTTGTGGATGGTTTTATGATGATTGAATATTCTCGAGGTTTGAACTCGTCGATTTTCGGTTGTAACACCTCGAATACCTTCCTTGGTAGGAGGACTGATTTGGTTTCCAAATCGGCTACTATTGTGTCCCCGTACTTCGTTTTGACTGCTCTCAATTTCTCGATTAGCATGGGCTTGTTTAGCGGCAATGTTGATAGAGCTACGGTTTCCCTGTAGCTACTGCTCGCAACAGCGTTTATTTCTGCAAGATTCATCTATAATAAATAAACCCTTAAAATGTTTTGCAGAAAAAAACAATCCCTCCCCGTAAACAAATAGAAAAAACCCCCACCCTCGATATATGAAGTAAAAAAACTCAAAGTACCCTTTTGGCATACAAGAAAAAAGGTTTTGAAAAAAAGGAAAACAATAAAATAAAAACTTACGTTTTTAGATGTTTGGTAGATGCACATACACAAACTCAGAGAGCAAGAGAGAGAGCACTGAATAGAACGATGTTCACAGTTCAGAGGACAGATGAAGAATGAAGCTGACGGTGGGGATCGGTCACCCACATCAATTTCCTACTGCGCAATTCGAAAACTGTCAACTCGACAAAATTCTCAGAACTGGATGATGCAATCATTTGACCTTGAATATGCAAACGGATCCGTCCTGCTTCCATGTCGCCGACAGTGCCTTAGTCCGCTAGATACAAATACGAATAGTAATCATATGAATGAAGTTATCCCACGGTTCGAGCGTGCAGCTGCATACTCTCTTATCTTGTTAATGTAAACAAACTCTTTCACAAAGGATGCCGCCGATATCTTATCTCAGTTAATGTAAACAAAGGATGCCGCCGATATCCGGTCGCTTAAATAAACAACTGATAAGAAGTGCTGACGTAGATAATATTCCTGCAAAGACTTGTCGGTTGAGTCATAGCCGCATCATCGCTGGCTCCTCCCACTTTCCAAAATGGCCGCCGCCATTCACTGATCACGTGACACTCCGTCCGACCAATGCCGTTGACGGATATTGGTTGACACCCCCATTTCAATATGCTGCTCGGCTATTGGATAGCGGCCGGCGGCTATCACCACTCCCACGACCTATCACAGCTCTCTCCACCCCCCACTCTCAATCACACACTCCCATACACAACATGGCTGCCACCATTCCAACCAATCACAGACCACTCATCCCCCCCACCCCTACCCACATACAACCACCCCCACCCCTCTCACCGCCATCTTTTTCACAAACCCCTCCCACAACATGGCTGCCGCCATCATCCCTACCCCCACCCGAAAACCACCCCCTCAACCGCTCGCCAAAACCCACCCCTGAATAGGGGATGAGTTAGAACCCGCCTAGCCCTTCTACTCCCGAAAACCCCCACATACCTATTTTGAATCGAATCGGACCATAATTACAAATATTTAGAGCTGCCATTCTGATTTTTCCTCTAACAAAAATTCCATAATGCTTTGTCGCCGAAATAATGAACTTTTGCCAAATTTCAAATCAGTCGGACGACTAGAAGTTGGTTAAAATTCACTTGCAAGATTTGACCTAACTAACTAATTAACAAGTGAAACTAAATAAGAGTTCGTAAAAACCACTACTTGCCCGGCTTGAGCCACGCTGGACATCGAACTTCATCTCATGGATATTGCGAAAGTACCCTTACTCAAAAAAAACTGAAAGTTGAATTTGCATTTTTATTCAGTCTCAATTGAGAACTCACATAGTTGAGTGAGACAAAGAAGAATGTTTTTCAAAAAGGAGTACTCACCAGAAATCATTTGCAATATTGATGCAAGAGTGGTTTCGCATTCACTAGGTCTTCAATACATTTTTATCGACGAAAATCTATTTCATGCTCCCAAGATTATCAGGAAAACCGAAAGAATTGGGAAGCACACGTTCTAGAAGCAATTTCACATTTATTAATTTGATTGGTGGTCTCTGAGAAATCGAAATTTCAGAGCAGGTCAAAAATGATGTGGGAAATAGTCACCTGTTTTGTTAGCCGCTTGGATGGGTTCACCTTGTTCCTTCCTAATTTTTTGTAACGGATTGGTTAGTATATTTCTCAATATTTCCGGATCTACCGCAGATTTCTGAATCCTCATGAGGCACACTTCTAGGGAAGGCCCGTCATCTTGTCGAGGTTCAAAATGTTCGGAAAATCCGTTTTTTGTTTAATATTCCCTACATGGTAGCAAGTCGATTTTGAGCACGGAGCATCCAGTAAAGTCTGGCATTCATAGAGAAAAACTCAACAATTGATAAGAACGTCGAATTGTTTATATGGATGAATTTGCCAGGGAACTCTCAGTTGAAATATGATACCCATTTCATAGACTCACCTTCAATCTCGAGTGAATGGAATACGAATTCCACAGATATTAATATACCATTGAACGATAAGTCTCTGTTCATGTACCCGCTTTGTGAAAACGATATTCTGCCCTTGATAACTGAACTCAAAAACACTTATAGGTCACGATCATATTTCCAACAAACTGATGAAAAAATTCAGATATGTATTCATTTATTTACAGTGTTCTACAGAAAGAGATTTCCAATTACAGAACAGGAATAAAGTAGAAAACAAAAGTACAATAATACTAACATTAGTAGAAACTTGAGACTAATACGCAATTGGCACAAAAGACTAACAATAGAAGAAAGCTTAAGTCTAATACAGGAATGTTACTGCTGAAAGTAAAAGTTCTTAATTTGTCTCACACTGCGATAGAATACAGGGTGTCCTTGGACTTCCTCTTTTCCCTTCGGGAATGTATAGATGGGATCAAAATATCACCAGTACTTCATATAACTTTTGTTCCTAAAAGCTTTCGTTACCAAGTTACGGGCCCTCAAAGTAACAAAATGAAAAATTTTTTTCCTTGATAACTTTCAAAGTGAATATTCAAAATCTTCTTAATTTTGGTGATTGACTAAACAAATGAATTCCTTCGATGAGCTTTCATATAGGGGTCAGTTGTTCTGCTACAAAGTCAGGAACGGACCACCCCCGATGGCCACACCCCAAAACTTTGAAATGACCGGGATTTGTCAATATGTTTTA
Organism: Gonioctena quinquepunctata; assembly: GCA_018342105.1. Lineage (NCBI taxonomy): Eukaryota > Metazoa > Arthropoda > Insecta > Coleoptera > Chrysomelidae > Gonioctena > Gonioctena quinquepunctata. The sequence goes on from JAFIRS010005252.1 coordinate 10,536, forward strand.
ACAAAACAAGGTTACCTGGACAATTTCCTGAATAAAAGTACTCGTGTAAAAAATCGATCAGAGCAACGATTTTTTATAAAAATGCATTTTTGTTCGACGACATCCAACCTGAGATGTCTACCATTATTCAAAAAGATTAATTTGTAATGAAAATAGAAATGATAGGTACAATGTTCATAACAAATTTTTATCATGCAAACACGTTTACCTCACAAAACTCATGGTGTAAATAATCAATCGCAAGCCTCAAGAGCAAACAGAAATGCGAAATCCGCTCGATATGACCCCCGTCTCTCTCAATAATTTTTTTTAGTCGGCGCAAACACCCTCTCTGCCCTTGAATTAGCATGCCAGGGTCGTTTCTCTGGTTCAGATGGTCCCGCACAATCAAACTAAAATGAGGAGGAGTGCCATCATGCATAAACCACATATCTCTTCGGGTTTGCAATGGAACATGTTTCAAAAGTCCATTCAAATCGTTCTGAATGAACTCCAAATAACGTTCTCCATTCAATCGGTCATGAGATGGTTTCCCATGATACCAGCCCAAACATTCACGTTGAATTTCCGTTGGTGTTTGGTTTGCAATATTCCATGGGGATTTTCTTCGGCCCATATGTGGAGATTATGAGAGTTGATTACTCCATCTCTACTGAAACCTGCTTCATCAGTGAATAAAACTCGAGTAATAGAAGTCATATCCTCTCTTTGCTTATCCAGGAACCAATTGGCATATTCCAGTCGTGCTGGAAAATCTTCAGGTGTCATGGCATGTACCTTCTGGATGTGATATGGGTGGAGCAGTTGTTCCCTAATTATTCTATGAATAGTGGACTTGGATGTATGGAACTGTTCAGGTAGGTTTCTGATGATCATTGAAGGATCATCAGCGACAGCTTCCAAAATATTTTCCTCCAATACAACGGTACGCACAGCCCTAGGAGCGCCCTCACCACCTCGTTTTGGCAAAACTGAACCTACAATAATATCGAAATAAAACAACAGGCTCCAATTAATTATCCATTAGACATACCTGTCTCCCTCAAGCTGCGATCGACACGCTCGAATGTTTCTCTTGCCGGTAACGTTCGATTGGGAAAATGCTCGGCATACAGACGACGGGCTTCTGCAGCATTACCAAATGCTCGTCCATACAATGCATGCATATCTGCATATTCGTTGGATGTAAACTGTTCGGCCATATCAAAACACTTCAAACTGTCCTATTAGAATATTGACAATACAATGACAATGCACCACTCAACAAAACAGAATCGCATTCCAGTTGTCATTTTTCATCCACACTAATTTTATTTCTTTCTACAAGGTGTTTTTGTCAACATCTGTGGAAGAAATGGAACATAAATTTATTCACCGGATATCTTTCACCCATTCATGAGCAGCCATTTTTGTAGTTTATTCGTTTGCTTTCTATTAGTTATGTATCCCGATTTGCGTTTTTTCAGCCAAATTCATCTTCGGGTTAAAGATTTTCTTCCATAAAATTATACTTATCAGTGAAACTCCCCACCATTTGAGCTGTGAATACGAATTTGCATCCAAATGTTGAGTTTCATGAGATTCAGATAACACAACACGAAACGTGCTCATTCCACGCGTACATACGGAATATGGACTGAATTCGATATTCATAGTGGAGTAACTTGTTAGTTCAAAAATACCACGAATCTACATAACTTGATATTTTATTTGAAAAATATCTACATTGTGAATAAAACTTTCAACTAGGTACTGTACTTTTTGTTTACGACTTTATTTTAGCATATTTTGTATTATCCCTGTTATGAATGTTGTTGAATTAACGTTGGCATTAGTATTTCTACTGTGAAAATTATTCATTTCAAATAATGGTGGACGTTCGGGTTTGATGTCGTCGAGTAAAACTGCAATTTATTAAGAATCGTTGCTCCGATCGACTTTCCACACGAGTACTTTTATTCAGGAAATTGTCCACGTAACCTTATTTTGTTGAAAACGATTGAAAAATGATCTGTCATTTCAAAGTTTTGGGGTGTGGACCATCGGGGGTAGTCCGTTCCTGACTTTGTAGCAAAACAACTGACTCCTGCATGGAAGCTCATCGAAGGAATTCATTTGTTCAGTCAATCACAAAAATTAAGATGATTTTAAATATTCACTTTGAAAGTTATCAAAGAAAAACATTTTTCATTTTGTAACTTTGAGGGCCCGTAACTTGGTAACGAAGGCTTTTAGGAACAAAAGTTATATGAAGTACTGGAGATATTTTGACCGCATCTATACATTTCCGAAAGGAGAAGGAGAAGTCCAGGGACATCCTGTATATCAAGTTGATCACTTATTAAATTACGATATGAATTATGTAAGCCAATGTTGTACCTCTTGAATGCATCACTGGAAAAAGGTATTTTTTCAAAAAAGCAGTAGTAACTCCCATATATAAAAAAAGTGACCCCAATGTCTATGGCAATCAGCGGGCTATAAGTGTTTTGTCGACTATTTCCAAAATCCATGAACTCCAAATAAACAACAAGTTTCATTTTGCAATAGTCATTCTTCATTATCACCTTCACAGCATGGTTTCACCTCAAGCACAGAAACTGCGCTATACGAATTTCACAGAATGGTAGTATCAACTCTAAATCATATACTGCATATAATGGGACTGTTTGTTGATTTCTCACGGGACTTTGATTGTGTAGATCATGAGCTCTTGATTTACAAATTGTCTCAATAGGGAACAAGAGGCCCTTTTCCGGATTTGCTGAAATCATATCTGATCTCAAGAAGTAAAAATAGGTGATCTGCTGAGTACTGAGAAAGGTATTCCACAGGGTTCAGTCTTAATGAAATATCTCCAAATGTCCGAATAGTGTTCTATGCGGATGATACAAATATTCTTGTTGCCAAATCTAGAATAAGCAAGGACCCTATGTGTGGTTTCTAACATCATATTGCGGAATAGCCTAGAAAAATAAGTTTGATCGAAGATGCAACAAAAATACAAGCAATGTATTTTTATATGCGAGCGTCACACCAGACTCCTGGGCCCCTCTTAACTGATGAGGGTGAAATATCATTCGTTGAAAATACTGAACTGCTAGGTATTGTAATAGATTTTAGGAGCCAATGGACACAACACATAGAAACTTCATGTGGAAAGCTTCGTAGTGGCTGTTTTTCACTCAATTTTATGGCAAATCAGTGCGGTAAACGAATACTTCTTACGATTTATTATGCCAGATTTCATTGCCACCTACGCTGTGGTATACCCAACTGGGAATGTTCAACCAACATCAAAATATTATTCCTAGTACATGAAAAAAGATCTACCGAAATAATGACAGTTAATTCGGTATGATTTATAGATTTCACTTCAAGAAATGGCATGTAACACTGAGCACAATTTTCTCATACGAGAGCATAACCACGATATTCAATTCACATTTCCACTCGACAGGATGTTGTGAGAGCTATTTGCCTGAAGCATCGAAGCGGTATCGAAACTGAGACAAACTACAGTCATTTCCAAGAAGACTATTAAGGGAATGGATGTATAGCTTCAGATGACATCTATTCAATTCCGAACAAACGCCTGCTTCTCGGAATTGGGATTCCGATAATGATTTCGATATTGTCGGTTTTGAGTTGAAACGGATTTATCACTTCCGGGGCTCTACGCACATATTTCAAAACCATTTCGAAGAATACAAGATGGATAAACCAAACATTCGCTCTTTCAGATTCATTATAATTACGAATTCTACATGTTTATGATCAATTTGCATCAGGTCTCCCTATTCCTAAAATCCTCCATTTTGAGTTATTATTACAAGCTTTTATAATTTTTTTTAGTTTCACTCAGTTCATTAGGTAGGTTCAAATCTTGCAAGTTAATTTTGACCGACTTCTAGTCATCCGATTGATTTGAAATTTGGCAGATGTTCATAATTCCGGTGACAATGCATTATGAAGTTTTTGTTAAAGAAAAAAAAATGGCGGCTCCAAGATGGCGGACGAGATTTGTAATTATGGTCCAGTTTGATTCAAAATTGGTATGTGGTATGTGGGGGTTTTCGGTGTCGCAGATTATGGATTTCTCATCAAAATTCATAAATTGAAGATGGTGGCCTCAAGATGGAGAACGAATTTTCTGATTATGGTCATATTTTATTCAAAATTGGTATGTGGGGGTTTTCAGGTTCGGAAATTATGAATTTTTTGTCAAAATCTATAAATTCAAGATAGCAATTTCAGGATGGCGAACGAGTTTTGTGATTATGGTCAGATTCCATTCAAAATTGGTGGGTGGGAGTTTTTAGGGTCGAAGATCATGATTTCGTTCAGTTCAAAACCTAAAGGGAAGATACCTTGTAGAAACGATGCTCTATTAGAAATAAACTAACTAATAAAATACCTATGAAATAAGTTTTGTTCATCGCTGACAATTTTTTGAATATTTTTTGTTAAATTATTTAGTTTCAGAAAGCTTATTGCGCGAATTGTAATAAAATGAATACTTCGACAAAGTGTTACTTACCAACTCATTGTCCAATGAAATCGATTGGTACTTACTTTTATGAATACTTTGTGAAAATTAAATACTTCAACAAGTTCTTACTCACCAACCAATTACTGCCTAGCAAATTGATTAGTACCTACTTTTATGAACACCTCGTAAAACAAGCTTTTTGAAACCAAATAATGCAACTAAAAATAATTAAATCATTGTCATGACTTAAACTTATTTTATACGTTTCAGTTCACGGCTTACAAAAAAGCTTGTCTTCAGAAAGGTTTTTTATTAGTTATTTTAACTTATTTACAAATTTGAAGTTTGCACTCAGAATTTTTGAAAGGCATTACGGCTACAGTTTTCAAATTCATATCATAGGGAGTGCATATATAGGGCTCAGAGTCTAAGCAATAATAAATATAAAATTTTATTCATGGTATTCATGACTGAGTTGTGCATTAAACATTTTTCAAGCGATTGAAAGTTTGTATTTTCGAATGGACCACCCTATGGATAATTAGCCTCAGAGAGACACCCATTTTGCATCGATTCGTATTCGATTTTCTTATACCTGCCTTTCATAGGTTATGAGTAATTTGATATTTTCTATTCTTCACACGTTTCCTCTGACTTCCAAGTTATTCAGATGTATTTCAACAGAGGCTGTTCGTTTGAAATGAATGAATATGTGAACTATTGTCATTCATTGTGGAAATTGATCAAAAAATTAAATTCAATAGAAACCAATGAAAATTTTTTTTTTCATAAACTCTTAGAATCAGGAACATTTATAAACATGGGGCTTGTGATGAAAATTGTTTATTGGCAGAAATAAATCATCAAGAGAAATTCTCTGAAAGGAGGTTGCTCAAATAAAAATAATTGGAGAGTTTGTTAAACCATTTCAGTCAAACTGACGATGGCGGTGTTATCTTCGTCAGAAGATGGAGAACCGAAAATGTTCTCAAAGAAGAAAGTCAATTCAATTATGTAGTGAAATGAAAGTTCCCACGATAACTAACAATGATAATATCAACTGAACGTCAGTTAACAGACCACTCAAAAGACAAATTGAAATGAAATGAAAAGTCTGAAACAACAATTCAATGGAATGAATGAAATATCTACTGGTGCATCCCCGTGCAAAAACCATATTCTGTTCCGAGATATTTTCTGAGAGAAGACACAAATTATCATTAAGGAATCGCCAACAGATTTTTCTGTTCAGTCTTTCTTAAAAAAAGTATGGCTCCATACAAGCACGTACCCAGAATTTTTGTCGGGGGGGTCCAGGTCAAGGTAAATGATTGAAGCATCGCGTAAACAACGGATACATAAAAAAACTGTAGAAGTAGTCCATATTACTCAACGTGGAGTGGATAGACAAATAAAATCAATGGGAGGGGAGGGGGAAATCAAAGACAATCTCCACGAAAACATATATATATATATATATATATATATATATATATATATATTGTTATAAAATGTTAATTGCTGAAACAATATTGTTGTTAAACTCGCCCCGCGTTGGCGACAAATTGTTATGAAATGTGGGTTGTTAAAATAATGAATTTCGTTATTATTTAATTTATTATTATTATCATCATATAAATATTTTGGCCCTGTATAATATATTGCAATGTAATAATAATTGCTAGCTAACGTCACTGTTCTCTCGTCACGTTGCTGCCAATTGTTATCACTTTTCTTACCAAGACTAAACTCAGTTGGTACGCCTTTCGTCTCAGATAGCCGGTTCAGGAAATAGAGCCCCTGCTTGATGTCAAATTCAATCTATTCAATGTTTATAAGTACGATTGCAGATCATTGTGGAAAATAAACGAAAAAGTATCGGAAAACAATTATTTCCATTATTCAGGAAAACTTATATTTACCTGGCCTATGATAGATAACTTATGCTATGATCATTCTACAAATTTTCAAAGACAATCATGAGAAACGGTGATGAATAAAGTATACACAACCTCACTTTTACTTTGAAGGTTGAAAAATTCTTTAATAGTTCATTATCAAAATGAAATAGAGTTCTTCTGATATGATACAAGTTATTTGTGAAGTTATTCAGTTTGTGATGTGCACTAGAAAAGTTCATACCTGACGCTGGAACTGTCGCTGTTACAATACACACCAAGAAATTGAATCCTCCTTCAATCTACTGCTCTCAGGCTCTCCAATACCAAAAAGGAAACCATACAAATCCAGAAATCAGCTTTGGAATAGTTTTATGTGGAGTACATAAAAGGTAATTTTGTTTGCTGCTATTTATTTTTATTGAAATTCTCTTGAAGTTGAGTTGGTTGGGTTCTAATAGAGAAACTACTAAGTGGCTTTGTTTTCTATCACCTGGATACCATTTCTCCTTTTTCCATATCATTTGAATTTTCAAATTCGCGCACTTTGTTGTCACATCATCACTCTTTGGGGTTATTTGTCAAAACTTATAAACTAAAATATTTTTCTTTTCTTACAAACTATGTACAATATTCAATGATAATTGTCTCTGACACTTTACTATTCTTATTTTCTCACAATTTCAAATCTTACATCTGACCATACTGATACCTGATTGGCTATTGTCATCAAGAAGTTTGTTGTTCTCTCATTGGCTATTTTTAGTCAGATACAATTTCATATACTGTATGTTTCAAGCACATAATTTTGTTGTTCACATTTCATTCAGGATGATTTTATAAATCTAGACTTTTTTGTTGTCTTTCGAACAATTATAGGTTGTAATCATCTTGACAATGTATGAAAATGATTGCATTATAGTATTTGTATATTTTTATCTATCAATATTATACATAGGCTTCATAAAAGAAATAGAATCTCAAAATATATGTAAAAACAATGAAAATAAATTACTGATCTTTCATAACATAACAATATATATATATATATATAGTGAAAGATAGTCGTTGCTGACTAGTTAGGTGTAAACAAATTGATTATTGGGGTATGCAGCAAAAGAAAAAGTGTACTCTTTAAAGTTTGTCCAAGCTTTCGGAATGTTTTATTTCCATCTTCAGGGATACTTCAATGAAGAATTGAACAGATTAGTGTGTCATTCGAACCTTAAGGTACTAATAACTCACATCTTTGTTGAGAATTAGTTTCTATGTTGTTCATGAATGTTCTTCATGTACAGTACGGTGAAATATAAGTTATGACTTTGAAGTTGGCAACTCATGTTTTAAATCGTCAACTAATTATACACATTAAAATTCATTGAACAGTTACTAATTAAAATATTAAAAATATAAATGCTGAAACATGTGTGCCTTGAGAAAGTACAATAGGCTATAAATGGTGGGAAAATGATTTATTCACTTGTCATCTGCTTTGACAGTCACTGGTACCAACTGAGGGTAGTACCAACTGATATGAATTGGTGTGCCATTATTGGCCAAAGTATTATAGTAATTTTCTTGTTAGTACCAACTGAAGGTTGGGCCAACTTGAAGATATATTAATAACTAGTAATGAGCTCCGATTGATTTGAGGAAAATTCTGTATTTTCCATTGCTAATAAGAAGGAATAAATTTCACTCAGGTGGTTGACATCAGTTTTTTTGTTCATATGATTTTTTTCCTGTGATATGAAAGCCATTTCCAGAAAAGTTCTCTTAGCAGTGTGTCGTTCATTAGTAAATATTTTAACTTCATCATAGTTCATATGATGGTCGAATTTGTTCACGTGATCTGCTAGAGCACATCTTTCTGGATGGTGCCTTCAATCACTTTTATGTGATATTAATCTCTGTTTTAATAATCTTGCAGTTTAACCAATATATACTTTGTCACAACCCTGGCAAGGTATACTATATATAACATTCCTGCTGTCTAACATTGAAACTTTGTCTTTCACTTTGGAGTAAATAGACTTAATTGTAAGTACTGTTCTGTTCGCTATTTTGATATTATCTATGGTTTTGAAAAGTCTAGCAAGTTTGGGTGAAATATCTCTTAGGTACGGTAAAGAGGTAAAAATACTGGGGACAATACTGATATTTTTACAGATATATAAATATATATATATATATATATATATACATATATATATATATATATATATATATATATATATATATATATATATATATATTGTTATGTTATGTTATGCCAGTTATAAGTTTTAAAAGGAAAAAACCCACAAAAAGAATAATTACTAAATAGTTATTAGTTTCAAAGATTGTTTTGACATAATTTTGGAAGTTCTATTTATTTATAAGCCTATGTATAATATGGATAGATAAAGATGTCAAAATACTATAACACAATCAATTTCATACACTGTCATAATGATTATAACCCATAATTGGTAAAAAGACAACAAAAAGTCTAGATTTACAAAATTTTCATGAATAAAAAGTGATCAACACATTTATAAATTTGAAACATACAGTATATGAAATTGTAGATAACTAAAGGTAGCCAATGGTAGAACAGCGAACTTCTTGATGAGAATAGCCAATCAGGGAATAGATGGTCATATGGAAAATTGAAAATTGCCAGAAGGAGATCGAAAATAAATTTAGAAGGGATAGCACGCAACATTTTGGGAGAAAGAAAAAGGAAATAATTCCAACATTAGAAGAGAAAAACCAATATTACCTTAATTATACAACATATCCAAAAGTCCAAAGCTGATTTATGCATCTGTATGGTTCTTGATTTATGGCATTGGAGTTCCTGATTGAACTTGGAGTGAGAAAGGATCCAGTTTCAGGGCATATCTTGAACACTGACATCTCCAGCAGGTATAAAAACATTAATAGTGCACATCCGGTCCTGAACAATTTCACAAATAACGTATTTCACATTTGGAGAACTTTATTTCACTTTATTTTGAACTATAACAGAAAACTTCACTCTCAGGGAAAAAGTGAGGTTCTGTCTATCTATCCATGATTTGATTTAAATGATTATCCGTGAATATTTGTAGATTCACATCAGTATAAGTTATTTCTCGTAGGCCAGGTAAAATTAAGTCTTCCTGAATAAAGGAAATAATTGCTTTTTGATACTTTGTTGTTTGTTTTCTTACAATGATCAGCAATCATAACAATGACCATTGAATAAACTGAAATTAGACAGCAGTGGTTAGTGGCTCTATTTCCTGAACCGGCTATCTGAGGTAAGAGGCGTACCAACTGTTGCTTAGCCGTGGTGAGAAAAGTGATAACAATTGGCAGCAGCGTGACGAGAGAACAGTGACGTTCGCTAGCAATTATTATTACAGCATACAAAACATATACAGGGCGAAAATATCTATCTATATAATATCAATTTGGCTCACAAAGAACAGCAAAAACTACTAGCAATCTTATTATATAAAACAATTTTTTTGCAAATATCATTATATAACAATATATATATATATATATATATATATATATATATATATATATATAAATAAATTTAGATATAACGACTGAAAATTGATACGATCAGTGGGGAATAACGGGGATCTTCAGTCAGCACAAAACTCTTTAATACTTTGGACCGAGCTTTCGTCTCAATTTTGAAACTTCTTCAGGGTCCTAAAATATGTAAATTACATTATTGAGAAGAAATACTTGAAATGAAGGAAGTACTTACAGTAATGTGAGTGGTTGATTGATGAACATTAAAACGTAAAATATGAAAACATTGGTCGGAATGGTGTTATAGCTTTGACGTTTCGAGTGACATTGAAGGATTTGAAATTACTACCTATTTGATCAATCGTCAGAAAAAAATAAAATATTGTAGGGGGTGTGTTAATTTTTATTCTTTAAAAATCATCAGTTTTGATCTATTTGTAAAAGATAACTGTAGATTTTACTAAGATTTTCGATATCTGTTTTTTGTTCATATTTCGATTGGATTTATTGATTTCAATCATTTCAAGAAATACATTTTTAGATAATTTTTTTTCTGAATATAAAACTTGTGCTTTTTCGAATGATATTTTATGGCCTGTTTCAATAGCATGTTGAGCCAAAGCACATGATTTCTTGTTGAGTCTTATATCAATTCTGTGAGAGATAATACGGTTATTTAAAGTTCAAATCACAATTGTTACAGGGTATGCTGTGGACAACATTTGATTTCTTCAAATCTGGTGTGGTATCTTTCAACCTCGTATTCAAATTTCCAATAGTTTTGATATTTTTTTGTGAGATTTTTATGTTACTTTCATTTTTGAATAATGTAAATTAAATTTTATGATATAATTCCCATTGAAAAATAAATTATCCTTTTATTGTTATTTTCTAAATTTTGATTATTTGTGTCATTATTATAAATTTGTCTATCAGAGTTGGTATTGAAAAGAATTCTGTTGAGAAGTTTTTTGGGGGAAGAATTATCTAGTAAAATATTTCTTAGAATTTTAAAATTTCTGTTTTTCAATGAAGGATGAACCAACATCTCGATTCTTTTTTTCATACAAAGAATCAAATTTATTTTTATTCTTTTTAAGTGGAAGGAATGATAGTTTATGTATCTTTCAGAGTTTGTTGGTTTTATATACCAATCTGTGATTCGTGAATTGTTTCCTCTACAGATTATTCTAGTATCTAAGAACGGAATACTTTTATTTTTTTCGAATTCAATTGTGAATTGTAAATTTTTATTGTAGTTTCACTTTTTTCGAAATATCATCGGATTTATCCATTGGTATTGCACAAATAATATCATCTACAATTTTTTTTGAAATGGAACTTCAAAGATCAATTGTGGTGATATTTCTTCGAAAAGGTCATCCATTACATACGAAGCAATGATGGGTGAGATAGTAGCTCCCATAGCTGTTCCAAGAATTTGTTTGGAGAAATTTCCTTCGAACGACAAGAAACTTGATTTGATTATGAATTGAATGATTTCTAAAAATTTTGTTTGTGAAATATTACAATGTTCTTCTATTTTACTCCATCTTTTAGTTATACTTTTCAACACTAATTCTATCGGTATGTTACTGAATAAGGAAACAACATCTTGACTTATAAAGACATAGCTTTGTGGAAGTTGTTTTTCGTTCATGAATTTAGAAAACTCGAAAGAACCTTTAACATAAAACTCATTTTCAAAGTCATATGCATCTGTAAGGATGTCTGTGAATAACTTAGATATTTTGCTATTGCGTGCAACTTGAAACAAAGAAGAACATAACATAATAGGGATTGTAAAAATATACACAACCCACTTGAAACCATGAAAAATCCCACAAGCCATTCAGAACATTCTAAATCATCTCTTGACACCTTCGACTTTAGTTCAGACAGTATCATTGGACAACAGACAATATCAAATAAAAGACACATTAATGAAATGATTGAAATAACAAAGCATAGAGCAAAATGTGTTAACAAAAGATCTGATATCGAAAATCTAAACATCTCGTATTTTAATAGAAAAAATCAAACACAAATTGTGAATCATTGACAGATGACTTTTTCCAATTCTCCTGATCTTTCTCATTAGGCTTTTTTACATTACAAAGAAACGATTAATCGCCAGTTTAGTTTGTTCATTTTATTGTGTATTTATCGACGTCTTTCGTGAACCTGTGCATGTATTTATATTTCATGTCTGAATTATTTAGATAACCCCTTTTGAACTCGGAGAGCCACCCTAAATGTTAGTAATTATATTATCAATGTTAGTTTTCTGTATATTGTCCAAGGTTTTTTCCATTTTAACGATCGTTATTTTACGTATTGTATCTTATTCTAACAATATTCCATTCAAAAATTCAATTTTAACATATATGTTTTTGTCCTGAAGATGAAATAATAAAGTTTCGAAACAAACAAATTCTCGCCAACAAACTATTCAATCTCGTACTATGCGAAAAATAATCACTCACCAGTATGTCTGAAACCATTACATATGTACTATTTTCATTCGATGATGGCGGAACATACCTGAAACAAAATATACCATTATCACTTGTTCTTACCTATTGAAATGAGGGGAAAAATATAGAGAAAAATTCAAATAGGTCGAAATGATCAAGATACCCAAGTTAATATATTTACAATTATTTTTTCTAATACCATCTTTTCGTATCTTTCATTTAATATAAAAATTTCAGAAATCAACAAATGGGAAAAAATATGAATTCAAAATTGTCTCCAAAGTGAATCAAATATTTATCATGCGGTTTGTTTGTTTTGTTTGTTTTAATCACAAACATACAGATATACTATACAATACAATACAATAGAACACATTTATTAATAATAATGTAATATAATAATAAGAAATATCATGTGGATGAGGGGATCTTGATAAGTGTTCTTATTTCAAGTACAAAGAGGACAAAGAGAACATTGTGACCTTTGTGGAGTATATTATATTATACTGGATGATACTGGATATTTACTATACAATACAATAGAACACATTGATGATAATTATGTAATTTAATAATAAGAAATATCATGTGAATGAGGTGATCTTGATGAGTGATCTTGTTTTAAGTACAAAGAGGACAAAGAGAACATTGTGACCTTTGTGGGGTATATTATACTGGGTGACACAGGATATTGGGCTAACCTGATTTTTTTTCTCGTGAAAATAATTATTTGATTAAACGGACGCATCCAGCACCCCTCAGTGCGTAAGCGACAGTGATAGTGCAAGGCCGCACGCGTACTGTCACGGTGTTATAATATATGTAAATATCATATTTTTAAGTTCAAAGACACCATATTCCGTTACTGTCATGCACGTACTATCTGTTTTCAAACCCCACTTGATTTGGAGTTCATGAGGGTGGTGGCCATTTTGATTTGTGGCCATTTTGATTTATATTAACTACTTCAAGAAATTGAGAACACCGTCAGGCGGGTAATTGAGAACGTTCCCAATTACCTCTTGCGTTCTTTATTACCCCTAGCTGCTGGTTGATTGTGTAAAAATTTTTCAACGCAACAAATTGTTTTAGATGTTTCGAAATTACATACGAAAGACTGAACAAAAGTACCAAATTGAAGATCTTTGCCATGCAATCGAAGATGTCAAAAGTAAAAAAATCACATTAGGGCAAGCTGCTACCAAATACTCAGTACCAAAAACAACATTATTCAAACAACTACAACAGAACGAATTCAAGACACCAAAGAAAGTCGATATACTGTATTCAATAGAGAACAAGAAGACCAGCTAGAAAAATACATACTTGATTGCTGCAAGTTTTTTATGGCATAACACCAAATTCCTCACGTAGAATCGCTCCTTGATTTGCTGAAGCCAACAAACGGAAACACACTTTTAATAAAGGAACCCAGCTGATAGGCAGATACTGGTACTATGGCTTTATGTCTCGACATCCTTCCATCAGCTTACATATTCCAGAAGCTACTTCACTTAACAGAAGGACAGCTTTCAATGCCACCGAAGTGAATCTGTTTCTTGATCATCTAAAAACGATCCAAACAAAATACAATATACCTGTCAGCAAATTTTTAATATTAATGAAACCAGCATTAGCACAGTTCAAAAAACTTAAGAGATTTTGGCTCCAAAAGGTTTAAAACAGATAGCAAAAGCGACAAGCGGAGAACGCGGTGTAACAACAACAGTAGTTTGTGCTGTCAGCGCTAGTGGCATATACAGTATCGGAAAGTATTTATCTTGGGTACGGTGGTTTCATGAGAGCGTAAAGAATAGAGAGAGCATTACAATTTCTCCTCGACTCGCTCGAGGAAGGGATATTTACGTCACGACACAGATATAGGAGAATCAGGGCGGTCCCAGCGGTCAGCTCAGGACGTCAGTATCATACCAGCAGCAGTCGGGAGAATGTGCAATGGAGAAGAATTATTGACGATAATTTCACTTCAGATAATTTGAACAAATTAAACTGAATCATTGATTCAATTCAATCTGTCGGACGATAGGTAGATCAAAATATCTTTGGTGACGTGGTGGCCGCGAAAACAAAAGAAAATTTTCAAACATAAACAAAAGCAAACGATATTTCTGTGAGATACTAAAAACAAAAAACTTATTTCTAACCGAAAAACATTATTTCTTGAATGGAGAGAAAAAAATATTTACAAGAAAAGATAAACCAAATTAAATATTTTGTGTACGGAATTATTTCATTAAATGTTCGAACAAACCACCATTTTGGGCCAAACAATTGCCGAATCTATTGTACTTTCTCTGGTAAATAGGCGGCATGTTTCAAAAGGTAATAATTGTCACAATTTGTGTTTTCGCAACCACGGCTCGGCAAGCTGTGCGCTGTGTCGCATTGCCACGTGGTCAGTTGATGCGTCGGGTGGGGTAACAGGAGGGGTGCACAGCAGTGCATCTCTCTTGTTTATGTGGTATTATCATATCATTGCGTTCCTTGTTGCTCGTGTAGATTTCTGTCCATACCCCAGATAAAATGTTTCCGATACTGTATGTACCTCCCATGTTTATCTTCAGAAGAAAGAGATTGAACGAACTGTTAGTCGAAAGCTGTCTGATTCCGGTTGGATAAAGGCTTATTCATACTCATCCGAATAAACGCAGATTCCCATATAGCACAAGACGTCCCGTGGACGTCCATTTTGGGTCCAAGATTAATCCAAACGTCCATGGACTCGATATGGGTGTCCAATGGATGTACTATTCAGGATAGGCTTCGTACATTCCGTATTGTACATCTCATGGATTATCAATGGACGTAAAATATTGGACCGACATGAACATCCATAAGAGAACGTTTGTGGATGAACATTCGATGTACAATAATCGACCAATAATCCTAACGTTACTTATTAGACGTATATGTACGTCCATTGGACGAAAAAAACTGGATCCTTTTAAAACTTCCATGTTTGTACGTTTTTGGATGAACACCGAATGTATAATACTGGACCACATCTGTACGTTCATCATTGTACATATAATGGACAATCAAAACTGGATCAATTGTGAACTTACATACGTGTACGTTTCCGAATGTACACCGAATTTACAATACAGGACTACATCTGTACGGTCACCATTGTATATAATGGACAATCAAAACTGGATCAATTGTGAACTTACATACGTGTACGTTTCCGAATGTACACCGAATTTACAATACAGGACTACATCTGTACGGTCACCATTGTACGTATAATGGACAAACAAAACTGGATCAATTTTGAACTTACATAAGTGTACGTTATCGAATGTACACCGAATGTACAATACTAGACCACATCTGTACGTTTACCATTGTATTTACATTGGACAAACAAAACTGGATCAATTGCTAATTTCCATAATTGAATATTTTCGGGTGTACAGCGAATGTAGAAATCTGGACACAACTGTATGTTCACAACTGTAAGTACATGGGACAAACAAAACTGGATCAATTGAAAACGTCCATGATAGTACGTTTTCACATGTACCCCAAATGTACAATACTAGACCACATCTGTACCTTCACTTTACTGAGGACTGGTTGCTCAATCCGAGATGATCCACAGATTATCTAATCTCGGTTTAGTTGCCAATCATATCAGTAGCTCTGTAGCAACCAAACTCGGTTGAGTTAATCTGTGGATCATCCCGGATTGAATAACCAGCCCTGAATGAATCAACTTTTTACATATTTTCGTGTTCGAGTTTGACGACAAAATTTAAATATGGTAAAACTACAGTTTCATGAAACGCAAAATATTCAGGTATAGATATACAAACACTTAAACAAAAATAACCGATTTTCGTATATTATGAGAATCGAATCCATTCGGATAGGTACGGTCGTGTACGCCATAACACAGCAGTTTCATTGGCTGCGAGTGCGAGCACCCACCATACATGATGCTGTTGTTTTGAGTTTTGGTCTGGCACTGTTAAAATCACAGTTAAAATAATTAAGATTTATAATATTCATTTGTATTTATTGAAGTGTCGAAGTGAGTGAAGGCCGAAGGGACAAACATCAGGTCAGTCGTTTGAAGTTATTTTTAATCCATGATATCTATTGGACTGGACACACGTGAAAGTGAACATGAAAAGGCACTATCAACCGACCAATAGGAATGCGGTTCTCAAGAAGTACTATAGAAAGCTTGCGGTTAAACAGGAGGTTGAAATGGAAATATCCATCCATATTAAGGTAGCTTAGTCGATATTAAAAAAGTTTCAAGGAACCTATAGTATAACTTTAATATTGAAAAAGATACAGGGGTGTTACTCTATAAAAAAATCACCCGGTTATAGCAGCATTGAAAATCAATTTATAAGTCAGAAATATCGCTGTTCTCAAAGTGAATATCACCTTTTACTCTGTGATTCGAGACCCGATAAATTGACAACACGAATATTGAATAGGTGAACATTTATCCAAATATGCATTGATTTCTGCAGCACACCTGATTCAATGAAAATATCTGATTCAAACTGAATTTTATAGATGCTGCAGAACATTCCAGAGTTTCGTACTCAAGGAAAGAAGCTGAAGAGTCCATATCGAAATGGTTGAGACGGGCAAATGAAAGAAAAGGAAATTGAAATATTCTTACATAGTTCCCGTTTGAACATATCTTTTCTTTTTTTCATTTTACTATTCTATTCATTTTTTATGTTCCTATTTTTTATGTTTGTTATTTAGTAAGAGTCGATTTTTAGTTCAGAATATTTTATTTTTGTTATTATGGAAACAATTTTATTATAACGTTCATATTTTTTATAATTTTTGATAACTCAACAAAATAAAATAAGTGAGTTTTTCATCTGCTTGTTATTTCATACAAAAACTTTTGTCTGATCAATTTTCATTGTGAAATCTTGTTCATTATGTACGTCCATTGAATATCCTCGGCGTACTACATAAGATGTTATATCCAGTGTATCTGGACATATTCCGGACCTTCATGGACGCAACCGGACGTATAATGGATGTATTCAAATCCATGTAGTACGTCCAATGGACGTGAATTTGATGTGTTTCTCATACATCCAATGGACATTCTTTATGTACGTCCATTGGGCATCCTAGTCGTACGTACATAAGATGTTATATCCAGTGTATCTGGACTTCAGCTAGACATATTCCGGACCTTCATGGACGCAACCGGACGTATAATGGATGTATTCAAGATCCATGTTGTACGTCCAATGGACGTGAATTTGATGTGTTTCTCATACATCCAATGGACATTCTTTATGTACGTCCATTGGACATCCTAGACGTACGTACAAAGATGTTATATCCAGTGTATCTGGACATTTGGTGGACTTATACCGGACCTTCAAGGACAAATCCGCACATCCATTGGACATCCATAACATCCATGTTGTACATCCATTGGACGTACATTAGACAAACATGTGCTATCTGGGTTTGTTGTTGTTTGTTCATGTTTTTTATTTTTCCATTTAGAAATATTCCAATCAGTCCAATATAGATTCGGAAGGAGAATAGGTAATTAGTTTATGCATTTTATCGAATTGTTGTACCTGAATACGACCTCTTCATGAATTTTGACATCACTATGGACAATGGTTTATCAAACTGAGAGCACGTTATTCTAAAAAAATTGAAATATTTTTACTTGCATATCCTTTACTTGCATATCCTTAACGAGATTTCAATAATCTCCCTGCACTTCACGAACAAATGTTCTTTTATTTTTGTTTGAAGGTAGGGTTCAGAGACTGTATAGTATATTCCATAAATAATTAACAGATTCTCCATTCCATAATCAACGTAAACATATCACATGAATGCCAATGGAAACTACAGATTCGGGTTGGTTATGTGACGAATGTACACTACAGACTGGTCTGAATTATGTGGTTTCGTGGTTTGTCCGAATTCGCAAAAAGTTAAAATATTTTAACTATTTTGCGGCATGTCTGGCAGCCATTTTGTTCCCAGAAAAATTGCGCCATTCGAATGAGAATGTTTCCGGCTTAAATGAATCCATATTTCTTGACAACTTGCGACACTTCATTTCTCTCGTGAAACCTACCAAAGAAGAACCAGTATTATCAATACACGACAATCACGAAAGTCATATCAGCCTAAGCTTTCCCAGGAACACAACCTGCAAGTTCTTTCCTTGCCACCCCATGTATCTCACAGAATGCAGCCAATGGATCTTACAATCTTCAGTTTATTGAAGATGGCATACAATAACGAATGTGAACTCTACATGGTATACATTCCTGCCAAACGAATAAGCCAATACGAGGTTGCAGAACTTTTTACAAAGGCGTACAACAAAACAGCTAACATGAGCAATGCTGTCAGTGGATTTGGAGCCGCTGGAATTAATCCTATTGATCCTGATAAATTCAAAGACAGCTTTGAAAATACGGTATTTAATCAATCTCACACAAGGAAATGAAAACGAAGAGGAGTTTTGCTGTATAATGTGCAACGAAAAGTATGAATTCCCACCGACAGAAGATTGGATCATGTGCGCCATTTGTAAACTCTGGGCACATGAAAAATGTACTACCGGCGACACAAGTAGAGGTTATTAGACTCGCCGTGATATGTGCAACCCAAAGAAATTGTAGTTTATTATAAATATTCAAATGTGTCGTTCCCAATCACCCCATACTGTTCCCATTTTCCCCGCGGGATGATCTCAATTAGAAAAAAACGCAAATGTTTTTTGTTTTCATCAATATTTTTGATAAAACATTGATTTTTAAGAATGTTTTTGTCACTAATAAGTAGATAGATAAGCCAAGTTTATGTTGCAATGAAAGTTGATTATGTATGTGACTTTGAGTGTTCCCAATTCCCCGATCTCCTATCAATTGGAGTTTATTATATCAAAATTTTATGTTGAATTTAGCTTTTGTTTTTTGTTTCCGTTCATATTTCTAATAAATCATTGTTTTTCAAGAATGTTTTTGTCACTAATAAGTAGATAGATACGCAAAGTTTATGTTGCAATGAAAGTTGATTATGTGTGTGACTTTTTTCAGTTATTTTTGAGCGTTGGAAGTTGAGTGTTCCCAATTCCCCGATCCCCTATTAATTGGAGTTTATCATATCAAAGTTTCATGTTGAATTTAGCTTTTGTTTTAGGCGCCCACTAGAACATTTCGAACAATGTGGGGTTGGCACGATATCCTGTGTTATTTCAGCAACTTCAACGATTAGTTTTTGGTAACTTCAAAGAGAAAATTCCAGCTTTTGTTCATTCATATTGCAAGTTTAATCCATATCAGGAGTTATATCGTTGTAGATGTATAAAATAACTAGTGTAGAACAAATATGAAATCATTCACCATGATTTGCACTCGCCTTCAGATCATATCGTAATTTCAGTCATAGAAAATTGCATATTCTTTGAACAAATAGTAAGTAGTATGTATGTCGAATATGTAATGATAAAGTTGTGGTACAACGTGAAAGCGAGTCTCGCAATTTATACGAGTGACAAACTCTCGTACATTTTTACTAAACGTATACTTCATAAACATAATTCTACTGAAGTATTCATACCGGAGCACATCACTTTAGAGGAAAGTCCGGGTGTATTACGGAAATGATAAATCTGTCGATGGTGTCATGGATAAGGGTTGGGTCTTGTTCATTATTCCAATTTTATGTTTCCACAGAGAACTGCACCCTTTCCGTGGCATAAAATTCAGGATCTCATAGTATTATAACTTATGGAAGGATGTCGAGGAAAAAAGATATTTACATGGATGGTGATTGTATAGTCTGGAAAGTATATTTCAAGGAATTCTGGAAATTGAATAAAGATATTGAACTATTTGTTCAATCTCCTCAAAATTCCACGTGAAACACAATATGACTATTACAAAGGATCTACAGTAATGGTAAATAAATTACATAAGTTCACTGGTGGAGTTGTTAGGATGTTCGATTTTTCTACAATTGTTAGGAGAATGCGCAATCAGGAAAGTTTGATCATGGGGACACTATCCATAGATTATGATGGTATTTTCAGTTGATGAAATGTTTGACATACAATTTTTTTACCGAAATTCGTTAGTGGCCAGGGCCAGTCTCAGTTTGAAACATGTGTTCAATCACATCTCAGATTTTGTTTTTCTGAATAATTTATAAAAAATATATCTTTCGAAATTCTCGAATATATTCGTTATTTTGTGAAGAGTCCTCATGAATGATTCAAAATCAGAGCTCAAATTCGAATCACTTCCGTTTGTCAGCTGACACTTTTGTTCCATTTCTGGTGTATATCAGCTTCAAATTCGACTTGGATGCTTATTCCTTTCCAAATATCATAATATCATACCTCTGAAGAAACTGAATAATAAATGTTCAAAAATAGTCTGGCACGGTAGAAAGTACTCCAGTGTTCCAGATTCCGGTGGAAATATTCAGGGTCTTCAAAGTTAGTGAATCATTATTGGATTATCATGTGGATTTTCCATACAGTATGATAGTGAATAGATATCAGGGAATTGGAATCCGCTTGATCGATATCAATCTCACTTTGATAATGACTATTTCCCTCATTATTTTTGAACCAATAAATTGCCAAAATTTCAAAATAGAGAACGACTCAGGCCAATTTTATAGTGATGAAATGTCTTCTCACTTCTATACAGGCCAATTTTATAGTGATGAAATGTCTTCTTACTGTTCTATACTGATCAATACACGCCTATTCTAAGAACCAATGAGATTTCTTCAATTTTTTTAAATCGACAAATTAACAGTCATTTTTGATGATAAAAAGCTACCTAGCTTTCCCAATGAATATGCACCTTGCTTTTGATCAACTATACCGTGAATGGTAGCATTAACAATTCTATACTTTGACAACTGTCACTGTCAGATTATTTTCGAATTTTTTTAATTTCGTTTCGAAATGGCAAGATTTGGTCAAGAATCTTTAGAAAGTATCGGAAAAACTGTACAGAATGTTATTCCGAAAAGTACATTAAATAACCAAAAGTCGATATGAAAACAGTTTGAAATATTTTTAAAAGAAAAACAAGATGAACTTATAGAAACTACTTCGAATCAAGAGCTAGGATTAGTCATGAAAGATTGGGCTTTTAATATGAAGAGAGCTGATGGTGAAGATTATGAAGAATGCGTTATAAAGACTATATGGAATGTTACTGCAAAACTTCTTCAAGAAAAATACTATAAACAGTACGCCCGAACATTTAATTCATTTGCAGACATTGAATTCAAAGAAGAAAGGGATGCAAAAAATGCGAAACGAAAGCAGCTTCAGTGGAATAGGTCAAGAATATGAGATCAGCCAGTATCTTCACGAAATATTCACAGGTGCTTCAAAACATGGTAAAAACAATATAGCAATCGGAAATTTTGCGCGGAAAATATAATATTAATAGATACGGGCCCTCGAAGATCCATAAAGAGAGGTTATGGGATATCACTTTTGGAAATTGTAAACTTATATAAACAATTATTTTTTACACTAAAATAGTAACTGCACACTCATTCAACTCTAGTAATATTAAACTCACCTAATTTTCAATAAAGTAATGAAAAAACTACTATTACTTTTCATATAATTCTACAGAAGAAATGCCAAAAATCAAACGTTGGTGATTGTGTTATGTTTATCCAAATCTTATGGATCTTGAAGTTTATTGATATGCGACGTTGCCTATGTCTCCAAGGGGAAAGGAAAGTACAGACATTCAACGCGACATACATATTTGAGCATATAAATTATAACTATTACAGCATGAAAAAACAATCTGATAGTTCTGATGGATATATGTATCAATAGTACTTCAAGATGCAAATGATATCTTGCTTCTTGGAAGTGTCTAATAGCTTTTGAAAATTAAGCATGAAGTTGATGGGCCGCATTCAGAAAGTTACCAAACATTAAAATAATGTGACTTCAGATTATTTTGTTTTAAGTAATTGTGAACCGGACTAAGGAACGCATTTGGCTTGGATGTTTTCTCGTATGTCAGGCATACGAGAAAACATCCAATCAATTTTTCACGTGAAAAGAAGGGATACAACCTAACCTATAACTTGGCTAATCTTGTTACCCAAGTTGAATGCAAGCTAATCAACCTTACAAGGCGACGCTTCGCTCCGCTCGCGATCATTTCGATCCAACCAATTTCTCACGTAAAAAGAAGGAACACAATCTAACCTACCTTGGCTAGCCTTACTATCCAAGTTGAATGCAAGCTTATCAACCTCATAAAGCGGCGCTTCGCTCCGCTCCAACTTTCCAATTCCTACTAAAAGAGGAACAAACCTAACCTAACTTGACTAACCTTGTTATCCAATTTGAAAGCATGCTAATCAACCTCACAAAGCGACGCCTCGCTCCAACCACTTAGTTACTTAAAAAGAAGGAACATAACCTAACCTAACTTGGCTAACATTGCTATCCAAGTTGAATGCAAACCAATTAACCTTGCGAAGCGACGCTTCGCTGCGCTTGTAATAATGTCGTTGGCAGTATGAATTCTTCAGAAAAATATTGGTTGCCCTGAAAATGGCCTGTGTTTTCGAAGTAAAATGATTCAATAAACTCCTTCCAATTCACTCTGTTCATCTTCATTTGCGATATGGATGAAATCGTCAGCCTGTTTTCGGGGATCGTATAACTTATCAGTTATGAAAAAATGGCATGTACATTTCATTGTCTACATCAAGAATATTTCGAGAAAAAAAATTAATGGGCGAACGAATACGTGAATATGCTGCTAACGAACAGAAGGACAAGTTGGAACCCATCTACACATTCTAATATTGAAGAAGCGAAACCACACTATTTTTTAACTTTGAATGGCCATAATTTCCAAATGATATTTTTCGCGCTTAAATTCCGATTGCTTAAGTGTTTTTATCGAGTTTTGAAGCACCTGTGATAATTTTGTGATTATTTCGGGAAAATTTCGTGAAAATTTCGTTAAAGTGTTGCGAAAATCCGGATTGGCCCAATTTACTTGAATAGTAGGCAACGTGGCATATCCATGAAACGCCAAGATCAAAGCAAAATGCAGCCGCCAACACCACCAATATTATATTTTTGACATTTCATTTGAAAAATTAAATGAAATGTAATCGGAGTTTTTTCACGACTTTATCGAACATTAAATGATTTTAATATTACTTAAACGTTAAATGAGTGTACAGTTTGAGTGTACTTAAATCAGTTTGCAGTTATCCAAAGTGATATTCCATAACCTCTCTTTACGGACCTTCGGGATCCCATATCTCCTAAAATTATTTTTTCCGCGCTGAATTTTCGATTGCTATACTGTTTTTATCGTCTTCTGAAGCGCCTGTGAAAATTTCGTGAAGATACTGGGTGATCTCATTTTCTTGACCTTTACCTAATGAATTTGTGGAACGGAGATTGTCCAGAAGGACTTCAAAAAAAGTTTTATCATATAATGGCACTCGAACTAGCCTGGAGGGGGGGAGAAGCAGCAAAATACAAAGTGCACTTTTTCAAAGGGGAAAAGAAATCGAATGGTAACCCAACTGGATGAATTGAATACCACCCGATTTCTTCCAAAACATGCCAAGGTGGAGCTCAAACATTATCAAACAGTAAGTGGTTAGTGCCTACTCACAATAATCTTCATGTGTGTCCGGTGAGGTTATTTAAAGAACTTATGTCTGAACGCACTACTAGGATTACGTGAGACCGTCTATTTCTGACTGTAAATCACCAATTCTGGATGGTAAACAAAAATATGCCTATTGGAATAAATGAGATTGGAAAATTGACTGAACAATCTGCGGAAAGAATAAAGCTCGATACTGTAACAAACAAGATCACAATTCACTCAAATCGATCAAGTGCTGTATCAAATCTTGTGCTGTATCAAGTCAGGTGTCCCGGAAGAACAGCTCATCAAAATGACTGGACATGCAAATGCTATGTCATTAGGCCCCTATTTACAGTTGGACGAGGAACATCATGCTAATTCAATCAATAACCTGGGACCTAAACCTTCTGGGTTCCAAACTATAAGAGATATAAACATTATACAAGAAAATTCTACTACGGAAAACATTAATAATATCCAAAAAAATCTGGTCATAATATAACATACAACTATTGCATTTTCAATGTTCATAATATGTATGTTACTGAAGATCAGTCAAACTCTAAATAATTTGTGAATATTTTAATATGTTTTCTATTAATTTGATATGTTTATTATTAATTTGAAATTCTTACTTCTCAATTAAATTTTCTATTTCAAACTGAATTGTCTTCATCATGTAGTTGTGTATTAATCTCCTAAAATACATTCGATACATTTTTTATAGATAAATACATTTAAAATCGTATTCAAATTTTATTGTCATTTGGCAAAAAATCTTGAATCAAGGGATTTCTCCACTCCCTTGATTCTCGATTATTTGCCATGACAATAAAACTTGTATACAATTAAATAAGATGTCTTAAAACTTGAAACCCTGGTGAATGAACTGATTCGATATTGTTTTGATTTTCGAGGGGACACCACCTGTTACTTCAACAGAGCTTCTCTCTGTGGTAGTCTGTGGTAGATGGCGCCGTCCAAAAATGTTTGTTTGCTTAATGTCAGAACTTAATTCTCGACATCTGCAGCATCTTATATGAAATTATTTTCACTGTTTTGTCGGTATTTGTGCGTTTTCTATCTCTTTGATTTGAAAACTTGCTTAGCTTATTTCTGAGTTTGTTCTTTAAAAAATCACTCGTTCATCAGTTCATTAGTGCGTGAGGAATTGTTTATTTTCAGGTAGTGTAGTGTGTACGGATACTTTTCGTAGAATGGGCCACATTTGTATTTTCTGTGGAGTATAAAGCCGCAGATTCGAATATTCAACTGTATTCAGTACCAAAAGCAAGTACAAATCTTGACGAATTGACTATAATGATATTTTCATAGTTCATCATATAGTTGGCATTGAATTTTATATTTTCAGCAATTAAATGACAATTTCATTTCCAATTCTTCGTCTGTCAAAATGCAGTTAACCTCAAATTCAAATGGTACAAAATAATAAAGACAACACGACAGTGCTTTCTTTGTGCAATGTTCGGGGGCTTCTTATTCTAACTTTGCTATTGGTGGAGTTTGAGAGATGTCTCTTTTCAACCAATAGCAAAGCTAGAATTAGAACGCGCGAACAGTTCGCACCAAAAATAGAGCTGAGGAAATAAATATACCATGTTACTGAAATGAAACTAAACGAAATTGGCGCCATCTGACACGCTACTAATCTCTATTATCAAGTAGGAAGTGTCGCCAAGTCGATCCCAAATTTCTACAGGTATAAGTGCAAGCACCAGGGTTTTTAGACATCTTAAGAATTAAACATGTATTTATCGATAAAAAAATTATCACTTATGTATTCATCCCCGATAAAACCATCAGTAGATTCGATATTGTTATGCGATAAAATGACACCAAGGTACTGTCAGAATTATATGTCAACTTATTCAATTCCTATATAGGGAAACGAAAAGCAAAATTGATTTAATAACGGATTTTCAACTCACTTCACAGTGATTTGATATATTAATTTAAATATACCTTTCTAAGAATGTTAAAACCTCATTCGTGCTAGAGGATTTTATGTCAATATTTTCGAAATTTTCCCTCAAGCATTTTGCCTCTAGGAAATTTAACTCGTGCAATTCGCGTCCTTATTATCAAAGATTAAACCACTCAAGCTCCGCTTTTGTTGTTTAATCAGATAATAAGACCGCAAATCGCACTCATCGAAATTTCCAGGCAAAATGCTATCTCGAAAATTTCAAAAAAATTTGAGCGATAAAACCCCTAGCACATGAGTTGTATGCGAATTCATTGCAAGTTTCGTTCCAACGAGACATTGCACCAGTTTACACATCCAATATCGCGATGGCCAAAATGAGTTGAAGTTTGACTTGCTTCCTCTTTGTCAGATTCAGCCCCCCTGATTATTTCCTTTTTCCAAACAAAAATGGCTGGGTGGGGAAATATTCGCCAGCAATGGAGAGGTAAAGTCTGCAGTTGATGGCTATTTTGAGGCACTCGATGATTCTCACTAAGCAAAGTATCGTATCTATGAAACTTTGCTGAGATAAGTGCATAGAGCTGAGGAGACCTTGTTGAGAAATTAAAAAAAATTTGCCAATTTTTTGCATTTTCTTTGTCTGGTGCTTCTAGGACTATCCTTATGTACCCTATTTCATTCATCACATCATCGAATTGATCGCCAAGTTTCCGGTAGTTTGCTCGCAAACAGTGTTAATTTACCTCCAATTACTCCCATCTACCAGCGATTCGGCCGCCGGAAGCGAAGTAGCTCTGACGCACGTGGGTGTTAAAAAACCTAACAAATCCCAAATTAATTCCCTGTCACAGGCACGACTAACGGGAATTACTCCAGCTTAAGAGTATTTGACCGAACTTACCTCGACATTATACGACAGGGATGAGATTATAACGGAAACGCATGGGTACCGGCGCAGGGGATGATTGAATTTCAGTGCGGGAGTGGAAAATATATAGGATATCATCTAGAGTGGTGAACTTATTATTAGTAGTGGAAACTATTTCTATTGTAAGCCGCAGAAATAGAACCAGTCATGTGTTGGAAAAATCAGCTTCATCGGTGAATAAAATTCCAGAATTATATAATGGATTTTCATACACTTTTTGAAGAAACCATTGGCAAAAGTTCATCCGTAATGGAAAGTCACGAGGGAGTAGCGCCTGAACCCGTTGGATCTGGTAGGGATAAAATAAAAGTCATGGAAAATTTTCCAAACAAGAATATGTGAGATATTCAAATTGTTCCCAATTTTTCGTGTACTTGATCCGGGACCTCAATTTCTGGTGTTCTTACAGTACGTTGTACTCCTTTTAGATAATTGTGTGGTTCAAAACTTCCCTTTTCGCACAATCTTCTATGAATGTTTGAAAATGTTCGAGCATCCAAAGTATTTATATTTGGGAAGCGGTCTCCATACAACCGACTGGTTTCCAGTGCGTTACTATCAGCACCATACATGTAATGCATATCTGCAAACACAGAATTCGTAAAATTGACCTTGTTTTTCTTGATAATATTGTTAATTTTGATGACTCAAATACGTGATAAATAGACTAGGTGAGCAACTGTCAAAATTGTTTATGTTTACAAAACAAAATCTGCTTATTACCTACTAGATACTTTTTAATCCTTTATAATACCCAATTTCATAACAACGTGCAAATGAATGAATTTAATTTTTTATGCGAGAACATTCGTCAAACAAACGAGAAAATCAGGTGGCCAGATTTTCTCAGAAAGGAATGAGGATTTGAAAATTATTTTTACTTCGAGAAAAAGCAGTGGCGTATCACTTTTCTTTTTAAAATCCCGCACGAACGCCACTGGCAAGAATAAAAAATTGTGTTGTACAGCAGAAAATGCTTTTTGATGCATAGTAGATGCGAACTACGTTTCACAAAGATATCTGGGGTCATACTAAAGTTATCATAATTTTTTTTTTTTCAAACTTGTTCAGATGAAGTATTTTTCTCAATATGGACCCAAGAATAACCTCCTTGAATATTAGCATGCTATTAAGAAACACCTTGTATATATATATATATATATATATATATATATATATATATATAAAGTGATTGGTATTTGGGTTATGCAGCAGGCCAATAAGTGTACTGTTTTACACGGATTCCAAGCTTTCGATAATATTTATTAGCATCATCAGGGATGCTACAAAATGGGAAGACACATGGGAATATATAATGAAGAAAAACAAGACAGTTATAACTTACAGTGTAAGTGAGGTTATGCGGCGATGATGTTGAAATTATTAATAATGTTATATGAATAAAACTGTGTATACAACTCACAGGAATCAAACACAATCCACATTACATACGTAAACAATGTATTCTTATGTTGAGAATTTTAGATCGTGAGAATTCATCCGGTCACATGTCTAGTTGAGAGCCCTTTCAAAGTAAAACACGATCCAAAATTCTCAACATAAGAATACATTGTTTACGTATGTAATGTGGATTGTGGTTGATTCCTGTGAGTTGTATACACAGTTTTATTCATATAACATTATTAATAATTTTAACATCATCGCCGCATCACCTCACTTACACTGTAAGTTATAACTGTCTTGTTTTCTTATTATATATTCCCATGTGTCTTCCTATTTTGTAGCATCCCTGAGATGATAATAAATATTATCAAAGCTTGAATCCTGTAAAAGATATATATATATATTATATTTATAATATATATATATATATATATATATATATATATATATATATATATATATATATATTTTTCTTCAATTTTTTGGAATGAAGGTCTGATTCAGTCTATTCATATCATTTCTCTTAACTACATTTCGACATGGTATTTGTCATCTTCAGGGTAAGCTAAAATTAAAGATATGGAGTTTGGGACATATTCAACTTAACACAATATTGAAATGTATGCACTAAAATAATTCTTTAACAACATATGGTTCGAAATATAACACGTTTTATAAAAATATCTGTATCATTTATGAGTATTCACTTACAAATTATATTATTAAAATTCTGCTTTCGCATCGTACGAACGTTATTGTAGATGTGTCCCTGCGATGAAGTTATCGGGAATGGTTTGTTTATCTTTCATGCATTTTTGCCCTCTTCATAAGTAGGTACACCAGATTGTTTATATTGAGTTCTAGTATATCTAGTTTTTGCAGCATGTAAAGATCAGTTTTCATTATCATTACTATGAACAAAGTTAAAAAAGGTTGTTATAAATCTGGCTCGAATTTTTGATATCATTTCTATTGTTAATGCTATTGGGGTGTTTTTTAATATGTATCATTTCAAGGAATTTTCTTACTCTTGGATTCCTTTCTTTGGTCAAAATTTCAACGTTGTTAGTGTTAAACTTATGTTGATTTTCTTTTTCGTGTTTGGATAAGGCTGTAATGTCGGTTTTTGGGAATTTGTGGGCTTGTACTCGTTTCTGCAAATATTGTTTTGTTTGACCTATATAGGTACTTTGACAGTCTTTACACGGTATTCTATATACTGTATGAGTTTGTTTGTTTTTTGGTATTTCTGGTTTCAATTTTGAATAAATGGTTTTGTTCGTATTTTTCAGTCGGTGTGAAATAGTAATGTTGTGTTTTTCCATTGTTTTATTAATTGTATTCGATAGTTTGTCTATGTATAGTGGAGGTATGTATGTTGTTGTTTTTTTACTTCATTATCATTTTTATTTTAAATCGCATGTATTCGTTTTTTTATTGTTTTTTGCGCAAAGTGGCTGGGGTAATTAGATTCTTTCAATATATTCTTGATTATTTCTATATTTGTCAGTACTGACAAAGTTGATGAAATTCTAGAAAAATGTGATAAATATCATCCTAGATTGAAATTTACAATAGAAAAAGGAATGGAAAAACAAATAAACTTTCTCGACACAACAATAATACACGACAATACTGGAAAAAATTTCACAAACTGGTTTATTGAACCAAATACATCAAATCGTTACAGAAACTATTCGTCAAACGCACACTTTAGTTACAAAAAAAATGTTATTCGAAATTCAACTGATAGAGCTATAAAGCTTGCTTACCCTAAATTCGAGAAAAATAATATAGAAATAATCGAGAGTATATTGAGAGAAAAGAATTAACCCAGCCACTTTGCGGAAAAAACAATAAAAAAACGAATACATGCGATCTACAATAAAAATGATAATGGAGTTAAAAAAACAACAACATACATACCTTTACCATACATAGACGAACTATCGAATAAAATTAATAAAACAATGGAAAAACACAACATAACTATTTCACACCGACTGAAGAATACGAACAAAACCGTTTATTCAAAATTGAAACCAGAAATACCAAAAAACTAACAAACTCATACAGTATATAGAATACCGTGTAGAGACTGTCAAAGTACCTATTTTGGTCAAACAAAACAATATTTGCAGAAACGAGTACAAGCCCACAAATACTCGAAAACCGACATTACAGCCTCATCCAAACACGAAAAAGAAAATCAATATAAGTTTGACACTAACAACGTTGAAATTTTGAGCAAAGAAAGGAATCCAAGAGTAAGAACATTCCTTGAAATGATACATATTCAAAAAGACCCCAATAGCACTAACAATAGAAATGATATCAGAAACTTAAGCCAGATTTATAACAAACTTTTTTAACTTTGTTTATAGTAATAATAATGAAAACTGATCTTTACATGCTGCCAAAAAAATGCAGCTCGACTCATATACTAGAACTCAATATAAACAATCTGGTGTACCTACTTATGAAGAGGGTAAACATGAAAGATAAACAAACCATTCCCGATAACTTCGTCGCAGTCACACATCTACAATAACGTTCGTACGATGCGAACGCAGAATTTTAATAATATAGTTTATAAGTGAATACTCATAAATGATACAGATATTTTTATATTGAGTTGAATAACGTGTTATATTTCGAATCATATGTTGTTGAAGAATTATTTCAGTGCATACATTTCAATATTGTGTTAAGTTAAATATGCCTCAAACTCCATAGCTTTAATTTTAGTTTAACCTGAAGATGACAAATACCATGTCGAAACGTAGTTAAGAGAAATCATATGAATAGTCTGAATCAGACCTTGATTCCAAGGAATTGAAGAAAATATATATGTGGTCAAGAAACTAAAGAAAAAAAATATATATCGATACATATATATATATATATATATATAGATATACATATATTTATATATATAAATATATATAAACAATGGAAAGTGATTCTGATGTACTAAGTGTAATATCTATAGACTTGTAATATTATCGCTTTTAATTGCACGAGAGGTTTGTATTTTTAACCGACGAAACCAAAAAGGAGGAGGTTCTCTAGTCGATATATTTTTTTTTACCATTTTTTTATGTATGATCACGCATAACTTTTAACTGAGACGTCCGATTCAGATAATTCTTTTTTCAGTGGATAGGGTGTACTTCGAAGTTGGTCCCATTGGAATTAAAAATATGAAATCCACCCCTGAGGGTAGCAAAATGAAGGATATTGATCACTCATCCTCTGAATTATGGTCCGTTAACCGATTCTATCAGGCATAACTTTGTACTGGGTTCTTCGATTTGGATGATTCTATTTTTTATAGATAGGGTATACCTCATATTTGGATTTCGAATGAAATTATCCACCCTCATGGGTAGCAAAATAGGGGATAATTGATTTTTCACTTGTGAACGTTGGCACACACATATGTAGTTGACATTGACAGATCGCCACTGTCATTATTCTTGTTCCACATCCGTCACCAGCATTATATTCTATGAGAGGATGGAATGATATACAAAGTAATGACATGAACTAACTAGAACAACAAAAATAATTCATATAACAACAAATAGTAAAAGTAGATAATCATATTATTCAACTGGTAATAGTTGAAGTAAGGTGGGTAAGTAAGTATTTTGGAAGTAATCAAAAAACAAGTAGGTAGTAATTAGTAAATTTCAGCCACAAAAAATTCAAACATTAAAACTTTTTAACAAAAAATTAAACCGACGAAATACGGAACTGGAAAGTAAAAAATAAAATAAATCTCCTTAGTCTCGATAGCTAAGCTCCTAAACTAATGTAAGTAACTAATTTTGAGTCGGCGCCAAACGAACAATCAACGAAGATCATTGAATTACTTCAAAAAAATATCAGAATGTCACCGCGCATTTTACTCCTTACCTTATTCAATTGCTTGGTTGTTTGACGCCGACTCAAAATTGGTTACTCACATTAGTTTAGGAGCTCAGTTATTGAGACTAGGAAGGTTTATTTATTCTCTTCTTTTCAGTTCCGTATTTCGTCGGTTCCATTTTTTGTTATTAACCGACGAAACCAAACAGGAGGAGATTTTTTATTCGACGCGTATATATATTTTTTATGTATGATCACGCACAACTTTCCACAGAGCGGTTCAATTCCAATGATTCTTCCTTCACTGGATAGGGTGTACTTTGAAGTTGGTCCCATTTCAATATGAACAACGAAATAAATCCCTAAGGGTAGCATAATGAAGGATATTGATCGTTCACCCTCTGAATTTCAGTCCGTTAAATGATTCTATCAGGCATAACTTTGTATTGGGTTTTCCAATTTGGATATTTTTTTAAATTAGAAAGTGTATACCTCATAGTTAATCATATTCCAATTTGGAATGAAATGGTCCACCCCTATGGGTAGAAAAATAGGGGATGATTGATTTTTCACTTGTGAACTTTGGCACACATATGTAGTTGACATTGACATACCCCCCTACATCCGTCAAAATGATTACATTCTATGAAAGGATGGAATTTTATACAAAGTGATGAAATCAACTAACCAGAACTTTCAAAATTAATTAATAGCATATAACAATAAATAGTAGAAATAAACTTCCTTAGTCTAAATGATAATTGAGCTCCTAACCTAATGTGAGTAACTGATTTTGAGTCGGCGCCAAACAAACTAGCAGTTGAATTAGGTAAAGCGTAAAATGATGGCAGCGACATGCACGGCTGCGTTCTGATTACTTCTTTCAAAGTAATATAATGATCTTCGATAATTGTTTGTTTGGCGCAGACTCAAAATCAGTTACTCACATTTGTTTAGGAGCTCAGTTATCATCTAGACTGAAAAGGTTTATTTTATTTTTTGCTTTTCAGTTGATTTTTTCGTCGGTTTAATTTTTTGTTAAAAAGTTTTTATCGGGTAAATTTGGGTTGTTTAATGAGAAACTGTTGCCTAGCAATTAGACGGGAAAAACTGTCAACTATTAAAAACGCGACACCGAAGGTGGAGCGTTTTTGAGTTGACAGTTTTTCGAGTCAAGTTGCTAAAGGAAACAGTTTAGAATTTGAACAACACAATTTTACCTGATATCAATACAAACATCGAGTGTAATTCGGCAGGACAATTTGATCAATAAGAAATTTAGAAACATATCAATGCAAACTTCATTTATGGAACATTAAAAATAGTTCAATTTTCATTTGAATGTACAATTATTTAAAACGCAGTTATTGAAATTCATACTAGGAACAGTGATATCGCTGCGGGTGCCACAGCTAATCGGTTCTGTAGTAGATGTTGAAGTTTTTTTTTTCCAAACGAATTGATTGAATAATGCTCGAATGATACTCTTTGTCAACTTGTAAGTATGGTTTTATTGATGATGAATTGCTCTGTCCTGTTATTTTTATTAGAGCTTGTTCTTCAATTCCGATTTTACTTAATTCGCTAACTGCTGCCGCTCGATTTGAGTGATTTGTAATTTTGACATGTTTGACATCCATACCAATTCGTTGTGCTGAGCATTCAGTCCATTTGGAAATTTCATTAACTCCAATCGGCACATTCTTATACCAACCTTCAGAATTTTTCTTTTTCCAAAAAGGATTTGGTGTAAGAAATACTCTGTCCAATGTTATAAAAGTGTCTCGTTTTTCCATTAACTTTTTAAATAAACGTATTGGGCAAATATCTTCCTCTGACATATTGGGCGTTATCCATTTGCTGTCACATAATTTATTGTTACCGCCTTGTCTCGTTTTCGAAAATAGAGGATTATACTTGATACGTCCAGTTTCTTTTCCATTATTTTCAATTTCAGATACGAAAAAAGTGGTTTGGCAGAAAGCTGCTTCTCCTCTGCGCCAAGCTAATTCAAACACCAAAATGTGATATAATTTTTTTTGAAGTCCTTCCGGTTCATTTTTGTCACATAATTTGGCCATTGCAAATACTTCAGATTTATTAAGAGCTGAGTAGATATGCTATACCATTACTGGGCCACCCTCAAGTGGCCCAGAAATGGTATAGCTCCACACGCTCTCCGGTTACTCCCGCCACATGGCACCGCCACAGGTTTGGGGCACTGAGGTCTGAGACAGTTGGGAACGGGGGGTTCGTTTTGGGGGGTTCAGCCATATATAGAAAAAACATGGCTGCCGCTAGGAGAAAAAAACATGGCCGCCTATAATTGGAAAAAAAAACATGGCAGGTGTAGGTTAGGAATTTCAAGATGTTTGTTATATGGGGGGCCTGGGAGTGTTTATCGGCATCGGTAGACTACCACGGAGGTCTGAGACAGGTTGAAGATAGCTGGAGGTAATATGGGGGCCCAATCATTCATAGGAAAAAAGATGGACGGCTGTAGGTTAGGAATTTGAAGATGTCTGCTATGGGGGTAACGACTGGGTTCTTCAGCGGTATCTGGAGGCTGCCACGTAGGTGTGAGATGTCTCGTGACGTTATGGGGGCCCAACCATATATAGAAAAAATATGGCGGTTGTAGGTTAAGAATTTCAAGATGGCCGTCATGGGGGGTAACGACTGGATTCTTCAGCGGTATATGGAGTCTGCCACGGAGGCCTGTGACAACTGGAAGCCGCATTGGGGGCCAACCATATATAGAAAAAATATGGCGACTATAGGTTAGGAATTTCAAGATGTCTGTTATGGGGACGACTATCTTGGGGATATTTATCGGTATCGAGAGTCCACGGAGGTCTGAGATGTATGAGAACGTTAAGGGGGGTCCAATCATTCATAGGAAAAAAATATAGCGGTTGTAGGTTAAGTGTGAAAAAATTATGTTATGGGGGCCCTGAGATATGTGTGGAAGCCGTATTGGGGGCCCAATAATTCGTAGAAAAAATATAGCGGTTGTAGAAAAGTATGACGGTTTTAGGTTAGTTTTAGGTTAAGAATTTCATTATCCGTTATGGGGGGGCCGACTCGACAGGAAAGCGAATTAATATTTTCCATTCCATTCAGTTCTGGACTATGTTCAATGTTTCAAGTCTCTAGCTCATCGGAAAGCTATTCTGAAATTTATTGCTTCTTACTACTATTATTATTATCATTAATACAGACAAAACCAACAGACAGACGGACAAGAAAGCGAATTAATATTACATTTTCATTCAGTTGTGGGCTATGTTCAAAGTTTCAAGTCAATACTTTATCGGGAAGATAGTTTGAAATTGAATTATTCTCATTATC
The DNA here is from genome assembly GCA_018342105.1 of Gonioctena quinquepunctata. Classification (NCBI taxonomy): domain Eukaryota; kingdom Metazoa; phylum Arthropoda; class Insecta; order Coleoptera; family Chrysomelidae; genus Gonioctena; species Gonioctena quinquepunctata. The sequence continues at coordinate 46,092 of JAFIRS010005252.1, forward strand.
ATTAAACACAGACAGACGGACAAGAAAGCGATTAATTTTGCATTTTCATTCAGTTCTGGGCTATGTTCAAAGTTTCAAGTCTCTAGCTCATCGGAAAGTTAGATTGAAATGTATTGCTTCTCACCACTATTATTATCATTCATTGAAATTTGTTCAGAATTCTCAGTCTCGCATTAATTCTTAGTTTATTTTGCAAATAGATTGTCCAATGCTGCAATGACGGTGGACGTCTAGGATTTCCAAACATACACCCTGTATAAGCACACCAAAAATTCATTGTAAATACCATAAATAAAATATCAGACTGATATGTTGACTGATACATTTTCATAGATCGCGTATACACATACAAAAATTGATGGAAATCCATCATACTAAAAGATACGTTAGAAGAAAACACAAACCATTCTCCGATCATATCATTCAATAATACATACCTACTATATGCCATCTTTTTGAATAGGAATTACTGAAATATGCAGTTCAAAAATAAAGATTCAGCGATACAAATCTTTCCCATAAACAAACTACCTGCGATTCCATTCGGAAACCAATATTTGTTGTTGTTCTTTTCGAAGTTATATAAACAAATACTCAATTTCGATTACATATCTCGAAAAAACAAATAATTGATTGAATATTTTACACTCGCACAATATGCATTGAGATTTTACAGCGTGAACCAAAATTTGCAACTAATTTCCAAATGAAAAAATTTATATTGTCTGAGTATTATTCACTGTCAGAAACAAATATGAATTTGTCTGAAATCCACCGCTAAGAATTTCCTGTACCATTCTGGTGACTGAGACAGGAATGAACAGGTTTAGATCTGTTTGTGAGTGCATATGACGTCATGCATTATATTGCACAATGTTACATCAGTTCCAAGAATTCTGCTGAGTCATCAGTTTTTAAATTACGCAGTAGGGAATTGATGTGGGTGACTGCTCATAGGCGTGAGGTTCATTCATCATCTATCCTCTGAACTGTGAACATTGTTCTATTCAGTGCTCTCTTTCTTGCTCTCTGAGTTTGTGTTTTGTGTGTGTGCATCTACCAAACATCTAAAAACGTAAGTTTATTTCATTTTATTTTTGTATTTGATTTTCCAAATTTTGTTTCAAAAAAATACTTTTTTCAAAATCTTTTTAATGTATGCCAAAGGGCACTTTGAGTTTTTTGTTTCAAACATTTCTTCATAAATCGAGGGTGGGGAGTTTTTTACTATTTGTTTACGGAAGAACTTTTTTTTTCAAATGAGTGATATTTTTTTTCTTCACGTTTTTAAAGGGGTTATTTTTTCATCAACTTGTTTTCTTTTTTTCAAAAATGTATCTAAACTGAGCAGATTTTTTCAAATATTTCTTAGACAGAGTTTTTCAAAGTTTTTCCTAATAAAGTGCTCAAAGACAGAGCTTGGGAATAGTATGGTTGGGGTTTTTTCAAACTTCACATGTAAAATTGGGGCGGGATTCACGGGTTTTCGTAAATCGAGGTGTTATTTTCAGCATTCTCGTATATACCGGGTGGCATATCCAAACTTTTTAATTCACATGCTAAATTTTTTTCTTCAAACTTTTCGTGAACTGAACGAATTATTTTTAAACATTTCTCATATATAGGGTGAACACTTTGAACTTATATTTTCAGGTTTCTCGTATATACCGGGTGGCATATCCACACTTTTTAATTCACATGCTAAATTTTTTTTCAAACTTCTCGTGAACTGAACGAATTATTTTTAAACATTTCTTATATATAGGGTGGGCATTTTGAACTTATATTTTCAGCTTTCTCGTATATACCGGGTGACACTTTGAAATTATTTTTCAGCTTTCTCGTATATACCGGGTGACACTTTGAAATTATTTTTCAGCTTTCTCGTATATACCGGGTGACACTTTGAAATTATTTTTTCAGCTTTCTCGTTTATACAGGGGTGCTATATCCAAACTTTTTAATTCACATACAATTTGTTTTTCAAACATTTCGTGAACTGAACGAATTATTTTTAAACATTTCTCATATGTAGGGTGGGACTATATTTTTTTTGTGTACAGAGTATTTTTTTTTTTTTTTCAAATTTCTTATTGGGGTGGAAAACTATGTTTTTTTTTTTCAAGTTTTGAAGTATTGTTCATTCATTATCGATAAATATTGCAGATATCAACACTATCCACATAGTAAAGGCAGCCTTATCAACATTTGCTTCAGTCTATGCGAGTTTCAGATTGTGTCTTGACAATCGTGAGAGAAACATCTGTAGAGAGAGAACCAGCCAAAAAATATATTTTCCTCAGAGTCTCCTCAAGCTGTAAAGTGTGAGTATTTCTAGCGTTCCATTACCAATCAATCAATTTATATCATTCTTTTTTATAACATTTGAGTATTTTATTATTATCAACATTCGATCATTTTGTTACTATTATTTTCGGTTGAGGGTAGGAAGTGGAGGGGGTAATTTTTCTATAACTTAATGATCACTGACGTGCAACGTCATTTGTGTCTTGACCGTTGAGAGAGAAACATCTGTGTTTAGAGAGAGAGAACCAACTATAAAATATATTTTCCTCAGAGTCTCCTCAAGCTGTAAAGTGTGAGTATTTCTAGCATTCCATTGCCAATCATTCGATTTATATCATTCTTTTTTATAACACCCATTTTTTCATTATTATTATTTTTGGTTTAGATAATTTTTTCAGTTTTTGACACACGAGGCAATCAAATCTTTTTTGAATCATTGACACGCAAGCCTGAACGACACCACAGAAAAACTCATATAAAGTTGTAAAATAACGAAGGTAAAAAACGCTTCTGGTATACATTACTGTAATCGATGAAAATTAAAAGATAAGCACGGAAGATTTGCTAGTCATACACCGCGAGGGTTGTGCGCATGCTCAGAATAGAGTGGTGGTGGGGGTAATTTTTCTATAACTTAATTATCACTGACGAGTATCGTCATTAGCATTCCAAACTTTGTAGGAGTAAGACGTGTCTCTTTCGTTCTCTCCTAGTTAGATTATTGGGGTTTCCAGACTGAAAAAATATGTGAGTAATTAAAGTGTTCTACTTTACCGACTGTACGCTATTTTATCTTTTCTATTAAGATTCAATCATTTTAATATAATTATTTTCGGTTGAGAGTTTTTCTTCATTAATATCAAAATGATGAGGGTAGGAAGTGGTGGGGGTAATTTTTCTATAACTGAATGATCGCGGGAGAGCAGTGTCATTAGCATTCCAAACTTTGTAGGAGTAAGACGTGTCTCTTTCGTTCTCTCCTAGTTGGATAATTGGGAGTTTCTAGACGGAAAAATATGTGAGTGATTAAAGTGTTCTACATTACCGACTGTACGTTATTTTTATCATTTTTTTATAACATTCGATTATTTCATTATTATTATTAACATTCAATCATTTTATTATTATTATTTTCGGTTGGGGTAGGAAGTGGTGGGGGTAATTTTTCTATAACTGAATGATCGCGGGAGAGCAGTGTCATTAGCATTCCAAACTTTGTAGGAGTAAGACGTGTCTCTTTCGTTCTCTCCTAGTTAGATTATTGAGGTTTCCAGACAGAAAAATATGTGAGTAAATCAAATGTCAATTCAGAGTTCCAAAAAATTTTCTTTTTTCGAATGATTGAGAGTTCTTCGAAATTCATATTTTTTCGTTATACTTATAGGTTTTTTTTTTACAGATATAAAAAGTGCGGTCTAGCCAATCCAAACAATATCATTAGTGCTACCTCAATACACAGTTTGGGAGACGTTTAACTGTGGTCAGAGCAGTCCACGAGTTCAAACCTCGAGAATATTCAATCATAAAGCCATCCACAACGAAGATACCAGTCTTTGAATTCATCAAAAACTAAGGCTATTCATCATCATCAAAAACTAACACCAACCAGTGTCAACTGGAACGAAGTCAATTCATCCATCATCAACAAAAATTAAGGCCCCCATCCACCACGACGGCGACAACTGGGACGGCTGTATTCCATTAAATCAAGGTGAGAGAGAGAAAAAACTCTGTATTTTGTGAAAAGCATTCATTCTTCTCGTTTTTTTTAAATAACCATGAATTCTGAACAAATTGCCGCTCTCAGCGATGAGATGATTATTAAATACAGGGAGGCTCAAAAACTTCTCAAACAAAAATCCAGTCCAATGGAACGTGAAACATGGCTAAAACATTTGAAACGTAGTATTCGACTATGTAATAAGGGCATCAAAATTTCAGCCAACAGTTCCATAGGGTCACTGCGGAAATTGGTGACAAATTTGGGCCATTTAAAAACATGTCGTAATTTCATTAAACATTTAGGGGTGGAGGGTCAGGGGTTGGCTGTCAGAAAAAATCTAAAAAGCAGAGTCATTTGGGAAGATTTAAAGTCGACGTTCCGGGGACGAGTTCGTACAGGTGTAATAATAAATTTGACACATAAAGATACGAATCAATTTTTCAAAGACTCCTTCAGCCTTTTCAAACGTAGAATCAATAACATGTTGAAAAAATTCCCCATGCTGAAGGTTAATACATGTTTTTGCGGGGAATTCGTCAAAATGGGCTTAGATGAGGAAAAACTCGATTTAAAATATCTCAATACTAAAAACGAAGTGATTGATAGAGGAACAGATTTACAGGGGTGGTTCCAGGAATTTGTTGTAGATAAATTGGGCAATAAATTGGAAGAATTTTGTGGGAAAGAAAGCGGGTGGGCATTACAAAAAATCGTAAATCTGGAAGTAAATATCAATCAATCAGGTTTGGGTAAAGGGGGTTCATCTTTCATCGAACTTCCACAAGCTATTGCTACAAAAAAGGCTTGTATTAACGTACGAAATACCGACGACAACGAATGTTTCGGATGGGCAGTCGTGTCAGCTTTGTATCCTGTACCACACGGACATCATCCAGATAGGCAATCAAAATACCCTCATTGGTCAACCGTACTGAATATGGAGGGGTTGGAATTTCCCATAACTCCCACTCAAAACCAAAAACATATTCCCTATAGCGCAGGCTTATATTTTAAATGTAATTATGATGACACTTTGTCATATTACGATAGCCATCGAGGTTTGGATTCGATGGAATGGTTCGCGGAACAATTGAAACCATAGCCCAATTCGTTGAGGGAAAAATTTTAAAAATCGTCCCCATGTCTGTCAATCCCATTCGTACAGATTCCATATGCCATATTTGCGAGAAACCTTTCCAAAAAGATCAAATGATTGTAGCCGACCATAATCATTTCACAGGTGCATTTAGAGGTTGGGCCCATAATGCCCCATGCAACCTCAACTACCAAAAATCCTTTGTGGTTCCTATTGTTTTCCATAATCTTAGCGGCTACGACAGCCATTTCATTATTCGAGATATTGCGAAAAGAGGCAGGGTGAGTCTTCTCCCAATAAACAAAGAGAAATATATATCTTTCACACAATACGACGAACAGACAGACATTAAATTCCGTTTCATTGATTCTTTTCGATTCATGGGCGCTAGCCTGGACGAGTTGGTGCGCACGCTCAGAGTGGAAGATCTCTGTAATACAAAGCGCGAATTTCAAAATTTAAACGATCAACAATTTTCACTAATCACACGCAAAGGGGTATTCCCCTACGACTTTGTGGATTCCATGGAGAAACTCGAGATTACAGCGTTGCCAGATATCGATAAATTCCACAATCAGCTGAACGATTGCGATATCTCGGAGCATGAATACCAACATGCCCAGAAGGTGTGGCAATCGTTCGATTTGGCAACACTGGGCGACTACTCTGACTTATACATGAAAACCGATATTCTTTTGTTATGTGATGTCTTTGAAAATTTCCGCCAATTAGGTCACGACACTTATGGACTCGACCCCGCTTGGTACTATACCATGCCTGGCTATTCATGGTCATGCATGTTAAAGTATACAAAGTGTAAGCTGGAGATTATCAAAGATGTCGACATGCTTTTGTTTGTGGAAAAAGGGATTCGGGGCGGTATAAGTCAGTGTTGTAACCGATTCTCTCAAGCTAATAATAAATATTGGGGAGAGGTATGATCCTCAACAACCCTCCAAATATTTATTATACTTGATGTAAATAACCTCTATGGATGGGCTATGAGGGAGATTTACCTCTGAGGGTTCAAATGGGTCGAAAATTTCGATAATTTGAACGCTCTGAGGTGTCGGATACTTCAGATATCGGCTACATCTTCGAAGTTGATTTGGAATACCCCGAAGGAATACATGATGAACATAAAGATTTTCCACTTTGTGCAGAACATCGAACTCCTCCAGGTTCAAAATTACCAAAATTATTGACCACCCTGTACAACAAGGAAAACTATGTCGTACATTATCGAATATTAAAACAAGCTTTGGAAAACGGCCTTCTCCTCAAAAAAGTTCACAGAGTGTTGCAGTTCAAACAATCGGCATGGCTGCAACCCTACATTGAATTAAATACAAAATTACGCGCCCAAGCTACAACCACATTCGGAAAAAACAACTATAAATTGGCCATAAACAGTATTTTCGGAAAGACCATGGAAAACATTAGGAAGCACAGAGTGGTGAAAATGGTCAATAAATGGGAGGGTAGGTATGGGGCGAAAAATTTGATAAGTAACCCGAAATTCCACAACCGAACCATCTTCGATGAAAACTTGATGGCTATCGAAATGAACAAGTCTGAACTGCTATTCAATAAACCCCCTATATCGGTATGGCTATTTTAGATATTTCCAAAATTTGCGTTTACGATTTTCACTATAAATTCATGTTGAAAAATTCGATACGAGCGACCCATGTCCAAGGATCCGGATTCTCTCATATACGAAATTAAATGGATGATGTGTATAGAGATTTAATCGGGGAGAACTTGGAAAAATTCGATACGAGCGACTACCCATGCGAAAACTCGTACGGTATTCCGCAGGTAAACAAGAAAATTCCAGGTTTGATGAAAGATGAAGCGAACGGGTGCATCATGACAGATTTCGTCGGACTCCGTTCAAAATTATACACCTATAAAATTCAGGGTGGAAAATGTGTTAAAAAATCCAAAGGAGTCCGATATAATGTTGTGGAAAATAAAATTTCCTTCGAAGACTATGTCGATTGTCTTAGAGATCAGAGGGAAAAATCGACTAGTCAACGATGCATCCGTTCATATGCCCATAATGTTTTTAGTGTTGAACAAAACAAAATCGCTCTAAGTCCATTCGACGATAAAAGAACACTCATCCCCGGATCGAACGACACACTTGCTTGGGGCCATTATAGCATCATGAATGAATAGCCAACCTCCACCCCCTCAACCAACTTGTATTTAATAATCTTTCTCTCCAAATTTCCATTTATTGTGTTAGCGTGATAACCGAAAAATGAATGCTTTTTTTTTTCTCCATCACTCTCTCTCTCTCACATAGTCATTGTATATATCGAATCAGCCAATATATTATTATATCCATTATACTCAAAATATATGTATCAATAAAATAAGTGTATAAAGACTTTGATTTTTATTTATTATACAGAACCTAGAATAAAATGATGGCAGCTCTGTGTCATCACTTCATTCAATGGTTTCCTGAATAGAGACCAGTCAGACAAGTTCAGACAAGTTTAAACTTGTCTAAACCTGTCTGAACAAGTCGAAGAAACGATGACGTCATTCAGTCTCACCCTCGAACATCAGCGTTCTTTGTGAGTGACATAACCCCACTTTTAGAGGAACCATAACCTCAAAATTCAAATAGGGTGGGGATTCTATCCTTACTTTTTCAAACATAACCCCCACTTTCAGAGGAACCATAACCTCAAATTTCACATGAGGTGGGGATTCTAACCTTACTTTTTCCAAACATAACCCCACTTTTACATTACCTTCAAGTAAAAATAAAAACTTATTTTATCACAGATGAAGCATTGAATCCAAATTGCATATAATTATTCAAAGAACAAGTTGGAAACGAATCTGTTTACGATTCTGAGAAAAGGTTCATGACACACAAATTCATATATAGCTCTTGAATGATGTTATACCACCAGCAGTTACTTTCATACATTTCACCAAAATCTAGTCAGAGTATTTCATTAAGATTCAATGCTCGAGAAGAACATAAATTTAAAATGAAAATTATCCTTTAGCTTGAGTATTCAAATATATTTCAAAAAAAGAGATCAAACAATCAAGTATGAGTTGGGATCTCACAAATTGAATGTTCCATTGCAAAGATCAATTTGGATGAATCCAATGGTTTCGAACCAAAAGAAGAGTGCCTACCTTCAGACATTTTGAATACGAAAGTGAGTGATAAAAACAAAAATAGAAATAATTTGGATGAATCCAATGGTTTCGAACCAAAAGAAGAGTGCCTACCTTCAGACATTTTGAATACGAGGAGTGATAAAACAAAATAGAAATAATTTGATGAATCCAATGGTTTCGAACCAAAGAAGAGTGCCTACCTTCAGACATTTTGAATACGAAAGTGAGTGATAAAAACAAAAATAGAAATAATTTGATGTTTGAGAGTTTCGAACCAAAAGAAGAGTGCCTACCTTCAGACATTTTGAATACGAAAATAGGTAAGGAGTGAATAAAATAAAAAAAGTGCATTACTCAATGGAGGGGAAATTCGCAGAAAATAATTGACAGACGTTAAATTTGGATAAGTTGAAAATCTAGTTGAAAATATCTTTGGAATCATTGTACCTGAAAATAGAAGAGGTAGAGAAAATAAAATTCAATGTCATTATACACTATTATTTATTCAAAAAAATAAATCATTTACAATTATTGTTCTATATAATGGAAAATAATCACCTAAATACATATCATATTGTTGGAGCAATTTCCATTTCGGGAGCCAGGGCAACGAATGTCTGTCATTTTTGGGGAACAGCCTTTTCCATAGGTCTCGACAAATTTCGCCGCTTTTCTTGCGCATGGCTTTAAATTCTCGTCCGACATCCGACGTTGAATGACGTGAAGCGTCACGCAACTATATTTTATATACATGTCAAAGTTTTGCGGTACCTGCCTTGTTCATGTCAAAGTCCTTGACTATGACGGAGCATCGTATTGGCTTTGAGACCAACATTCGAACACAGCTTTTGAATTGTTCGAAAGTCATGTCGGGAAACGTGCTCATCGAAAAACGTGTCGCAAGTTGATTTCGTCCTGTTTGAAAAAGCGCAATCATATTGCAATTGTCACGTATCAGCTGTTTGGGTACTTTCGCATAAGTCTGACAGAGATAGATGGCATCGATGTTTTGTGCCTGCACATTGAGAAATATTCGCGAATTTTCTGTTGTCCATCACAGGCCACATCGTCAAAGATAATATAGAGGAGACCGAGCATCTTCCATAGAGATGATTTCATCGTTGTCTCTGTAGGGAAATAGTCAATTTCATCCATACCGTTTAGCTTCTTCTAGGAATTGATACTTGGGCTGGTACAAGGATTTCGAATAGACGTAGACATTTGCGAATTTGGGACCGTTTTATGCATCGTAACGATAGCATAAGGTTCGTTTTTTTCCCGATCCGCTCGGACCACAGATAACGGTTCGGAAGGAATTTTGGAATAGGCTACCATGTTTACTTCCCTCCATCACCACCGCCCTCTATGCCCCTACATCGTAACGTCAAAGTTCTCGATGGGAAGCGTGTGCCTTGCTGAACGATCTCCATGTTCTGATCGCAATCTACAGGGTGGTCGTTATTTATTTCCACTTAGTGGTTGTCCTTTCAGTACTGTACCCCTCTTTGGTTCCATTTTATCTTTGGAAACAACTTGGAAATTATATTTTGTATTTCCATGAACTATTACCATTAGTTCTTCCATTAGTTCTCTTGTGTGCATTGGTTAGCATCAAAATCGTTTTATAGTTTAGAATATCCTGTTCGGTGAAATTTGTGGGTTGATTTTTGGTTAGGAGTTCTTTCAACCCATCGGTCAGTTCATAGGTATCTCGACCCAGTTTTAAGGTATTACCTTCAGTTATTATTGGTTCTCTCCCAATGAAATACTTCAATCCGTTCAGACGGACGCCATAACAGTTGGGATCAGGTACTAGCATAGACATGTTTACACTTCAACGTCTCAACTGCAACTGACACTCACTGCCACATCAATCATGTTTATAGAAAAATCTCCCTATCTCGGTCCACCTCGGGACACCTGGGGACACTTCGGGACACCTCGGGACACCTGGGGACACCTGGGGACACCTGGGGACACCTGGGGACACCTGGGGACACCTGGGGACACCTGGGGACACCTGGGGACACCTGGGGACACCTGGGGACACCTGGGGACACCTGGGGACACCTGGGGACACCTGGGGACACCTGGGGACACCTGGGGACACCTGGGGACACCTGGGGACACCTGGGGACACATGGGGACACCTGTAGGGTAACCACTCGCATACATCTCTATATAACTAGTGATGTCATCGCTGTGACGTCAGTCTTCATGTTGGTGTACGAGGGTGAAGGTGTACCAACAGTCTGATAAACAAGCTCCCGTTGAAGCTCATCTCCTAGGTGGCTACTCGATTGTGGACGAAGTTTCATATACCATAGTATTTCGGGTGTCATCGAATACAAATTTTTTATTTCGGTGCTCTCGAATGCATTTAATTATTATTATTACAGCTGGAACGAGGCTACAAGAACGGTTAGCACGAGGCGATCCCGGTATCAATCCATTGGACGTTGCTTGCAAACATCACGACATTGCTTATTCACCCCGGCAACACCCCTTCAACCATCCTCAATCTCAAATATGAGTATAGACCTCCACCCCACCTCAGCTGAAATCTATATAACTAGTGATGTCACCGCTGTGACGTCAGTCTTCATGTTGGTGTTCGAGGATTAGCCGTAAATAATATCAGAATCGTTCAATGTTCGAGGATTGTCCAATATTTACCTCTCTTACGAAATTCTTCCATAGAATTGCCATCTCCATGATAATGATGTTGGTATCCGCGAGACAGGTCGATGCGGACAAATTGAATTTTTAGAGTATTGAGGAGAATATTGAGGAGTCAGTGGCAAATAATATCAGAATCGTTCAATGTTCACCTATCTTACGAAATTCTCCCAAAGAAATGTCATATCCATCAAAATGATGTTGATATCCGCGGACAGGTCGATGCGGACAAATTGAATTTTCAGAGTATTGGGGAGAATATTGAGGGAGTCAGTGGTGAATAATATCAGAATCGTTCAAGTTCGAGGATTGTCCAATATTTACCTATCTTCGAAATTCTCTCCCAAAGAAATTCATATCCATGTCAATGATGTTGGTATCCGCGGACAGGTCGATGCGGACAAATTGAATTTTTAATATTGAGGGAGTCAGTGGCAAAAATATCAGAATCGTTCAATGTTCGAGGATCGTTCATCGTTCGCCTATCTTTCGAAATTCTCTCCAAAGAAATCTCATATCCATGTAAATGATGTTGGTATCCGCGAGACAGGTCGATCCAGACAAATTGAATTTTTAGAGTATTGGAGGAGAATAAATCTCGCAGGCGAACGTGGGCTATCCCCCGAACTCTCTCTCCACAAATTTGTCGTCCGAAAAGTTGATTTTTTTGTATTCACCCGTTTGACGTTCATTGAGTAGGATTGCATTGGTCAGATGTCAACTTCCAGTCCATGCTAATAGTCAATTACGGTTATATTCACTGAGTCTGTAAAATGATGGTCCGCAAGGACCTGATTTATTATTTTTTTGGTCAAATTACCTTTGGGTTGTTCTGACACTTCTTGTTGTTGTTGCTGCTCAGCTTCAGCCATGATGGTTGAGGTAGGTTAGTTACCACGTTGGACCTTGACACTTTTTTGAAAATTTCCCCAGATCTGGGGAAAAATCGGGGAAAATCACTATCTCCCTCTCTCTCTAACATACAGGCTCTTATGACAGTTTCCTGTAGGATTATGGTAGAATTCCCTAGATTTCAGATACTTTTTTTCTCGAAATAGTTATATTAGTCCCCTCGCCCATAACTTTTCAGGCTAATAGTCCTCAACATTTGTCCAAGCCAATGAAGGGTCCAATACTTTGTCGATATGATTGTAAGCCGAAATAGCTCAGTGGTGAGCGTTAGACTCATAATCTAGAGGCCCTGTTGAGTCCAGGTTTCGGCATCGTGAAACATTTCACATAGTAGCCGGGTATGCAGTTGATATTTTGATCCTTCTTGAATTTTGGTTAGGAATACCTTCAATGTCGGCATATAATAAAAGGTACTTTTCCTTGGATTTCGTTTTTTTTTTTTTTTCGAAGGTGTTTAAGACACCATAGTCGGTTTCAATGTTTGCAGAACTTATTCTTTTGTTTAATAGCATTGACGAATGAAATGGTTAGGTTGGGTTAATTTGGAAAGAATACACTTTTACAATGTTTTACTTTCTTCTATATTCCAAACATTATTTTCATTTTTTTCCCATATTGATTATTCTTCATTTATCATCCATAATGTGATACGTTGACATGTGTCACAGCGCTGCATTAGTTTTCCTATATCCCCATCTGAGAGAATTTTCAATGAAATAACATAACGATCGCCAACATCCTGTACATGTATAGGAAACATACATTTGTGATATTTCTTGATCACACAGTTACCTGAAGATATACGTCTTATCTCTTTGGCGTCCGGAACAATAATGACCAATTGAATAGGGAAAAGACTTAAGTAATTTTTTTTCACGAGCGCTTCCATATAGTAATACGATGGAAAAAAATTACGATTTTCTCAAAACACAAATAGTTGTAGGTTGAACAATAGTGACGCCACCTAATGAATGATACAAGAACTATATTTAGATAAAATGGAAAATATCCAACCTCTTTGTCATTGGGAAAAAATTAGAAATTCGGCTGCGTAAAATGTCTGAGATTGACTGTACTATGGAAATTTCTGAATGATGATACCATTATTGAACAGAAACATAGAACTACGACGCAATTAATTTCTAGAATCAGTGGCGAGACATAATTCTCGGGAATTTATTGTTTATTCAGGTGTTGGCGGATATGGATTTCTGAGAAACTTGCTGACACCATTATCCAATTCTTGGAATTTTTCAGTCGTTAGCTAATTCCGAGAAGCAATAAAGATGGGGAATTTAGAATCGGCACGCTCGAACCGTGGGAATATTTTGAACAGTCAAGGTCAAATTATGATGCAATCATTTGCTGCGAAAAGCATATTCAAACATATCAAACGTCAGCGTATGGAGACTGGCTACAATCGGTGAACATTTTTTCTTTGTTAACGTTGAGCGGTTATATTTTGTTCTTCTATTTATGGTTGAGTCCCCCCCCATGAATACGTCAAACATCAGTGACATGCTCCAGAGACCGTTAATTGCCTCCTCCAGGCGGGTCAGTCCCCAATATTGAGGATTGGTCCCCAATGCGGCATTCTCACACGATAACCTCACATATTTTTCTATGGATGATTGGTCCCCAATGCGGCATTCTCACACGATAACCTCACATATCTCAGAGCTCCGTAGTAGTCAACCGAGACCGTTAAACATTCTAGTCGAGTCGGCCCCCATAACGGATAATGAAATTCTTAACCTAAAACCGTCATACTTTTTTTCTTCTCTATGACTGCGGCTGTCTCAGACCTTAGTGGCAACCTCCAGAGGCTGCTGAATATCCTACAGGCTCCTCAGCCCCCCCTAACATAAATTTTTTTCCTACACTTAACCTACAACCGCTATATTTTTCTACGAATTATTGGGCTCCCACATGGCTTCCACAATATCTCAGACCTCCGTAGTAGTCAACCGAGACCGTTAAACATTCTAGGCGGGTCGGCCCCCATAACATGTTTTTCACACTTAACCCAACCGCTATTTTTTTTTCCTATGAATGATTGGACCCCTTTAACGTTCTCATACATCTCAGACCTCCGTGAGAGACTCTCGATACCGATAAATATCCCAAGATAGTCGTCCCCCATAACAGACACTTGAAATTCTAACCTATAGTCGCCATATTTTTTCTATATATGGTTGGCCCCAATGCGGTTCCAGTTGTCACAGGCCTCCGTGGGACTCCATATACCGCTGAAGAATCCAGTCGTTACCCCCCCATGACGGCCATCTTGAAATTCTTAACCACAACCGCCATATTTTTTTCGATATATTGTTGGGCCCCCCATAACGTCACGAGACATCTCACACCTCGGGGCCTCCAGATACCGCTGAAGAACCCAGTCGTTACCCCCCCATAGCAGACATCTTCAAATTCCCTAACCTACAGCCGTCCATCTTTTTTTTTTCTATGAATGATTGGGCCCCCATATTACCTCCAGCTATCTTCAACCTGTCTCAGACCTCCGTGGTAGTCTACCGATGCCGATAAACACCCCAGGCCCCCATATAACAAACATCTTGAAATTCCTAACCTACACCTGCCATGTTTTTTTTTTCCAATATAGGCGGCCATGTTTTTTCCTAGCGGCGCCATGTTTTTTCTATATATGGCTGAACCCCCCAAAACGAACCCCCCCGTTCCCAACTGTCTCGACCCAGTTCCAAACCTGTGGCGGTGCCATGTGGCGGAGTAACCGGAGAGGTGGGGTTACCTTTCTGGGCCACTTGAGGGCCCATAATGGATGTAACGAGCGATGCACGATTTTCTTTCGGGTTGTGCTTGTAGGATTTTAGTTTAGCAATGCAGCCTGTGATGAATTAAACTGAACGTCGGTGAAAGGGGGGAATATAAATTGAATTAGTTATAAATTTACTTTGTATCGTTTTAGCGGTGGTGTTCCGAATTGTTTTAACACCACTTCCTCGTAGTCTTTCCGTTTCCTTTTGGTATTAAATGCCCAATCTTGCAATATTACATTCAATTTCGATGGAAGATCTGGCTCAAATTTTATTTTCTGCATCGCAAAACGTAAAAATTGTCGCCAGATTGATGATTGCGTAGAGGTATTATAGGCACACAGGTATTGACAATTTGACTAATTTTGGCGTTCGTATTACCGAATCGACTCATTGTTAGTGCTTAGAAATTCCGTTGTTACAAACATGTCAAACTATTTATTCTGGCCCCCACCGCGATAATTGCAAAGATGGAATAAATGAAAACCACTAGTGCATTTGTCGCGTAAAGGAGTAACCTTTTTGCCGCTGGCAAACTGACAATTACGGGCATATGCGATTTTATACATGACTTGAATTGTCAATCTGAAATAACTAATGATTCTGATATTCTGGGGTTTATCTGATAGACTTGTATTGAAGAATATTGATTGAAAACGAAAATGTTCCTATTTGACCATAAACAAGAAAACTTATGAAAATATTCAATTTATCGCCAAATTTCTACCGATGAACTATTGTGAAGTTTTAAGATTCAACTTTGAAAACATCCCGGGAAAGTCACATTTAGGATCTTGTCTAAACCATAAAGGTGCTTATCATTGTTGCAGCTTCAACATGCTCATGCTGAAGGAGGACTATGATAGGTGTTGCTTTTTGGGG